>VWZT01007010.1:288591-361692 GCA_013397055.1 Pachycephala philippinensis | reverse complement strand
CCGCCGGGCAGCCCCCCTCCCGGGTGGGCGCTGCCCCGACGGCCCGGCCGCCCCGTCCCCGCTCACCCTCGCTGCCGGGGCTGGCCCGCAGGCTCCGGAGCGCGGCGCACAGCAGCAGCGGCAGGAGGCACGTCCGACCGTGAGCCGGCGCTCCGGCGCGGCCGGCCCAGNCCTGTCCCTCCCGGAGCCCGGGGAGCAGCGGGCGGCGCAGGGCAAATGTCCGCCCTGAGGGAAGCCCCTGGCAGCCCCGCGATGCCCGTGGGAGGGAGCGGGTGGCAGCGCTGTCCCTGCGAGGCGCACCTCGAGCCCGCTCAGGGGGGACGGGGAGCACCACATCTCCCCGCAGCAGCCACGGGTCGCAGTGCCAAAACCTACACACGCACACCACAGCACAGAGCCGGGGAAGCCGCGATCTCGCAAGGCTGGCAAGCCTGAGAGGAAGGCTCACCCCGGCCAGGTAAGCACGAATGCCACAAACTCCGTAATGGAGCCGATAGAAAGATGAGTTTCAGGTGTATTTTACCCCAAGCCGCCACCAGAGCACAGCTTTGAATACAGCACAGATAGTCTTCGAGAATCACAGAATACGCTGAGCTGGAAGAAACCCACAAGGATCATCAAATCCAACTCCTGGCCCTGCACAGGACCATCCCCAAGAATCACACCATGTGCCTGAGAGTACTGTCCAAACACTTCTCCGCTAAGGTGTTTTTACGTCTCAGAACCCTAGTTATCACCCAGGCCATCTCCTTTTTTTTAAAAAAAAAAAAAAGAAAAGAAAAATCCCCAAAAGAAATTAATTCCTGGAGGTTTATTCACTCACATCGGTTCCTCCCTTGAGGAAACAACTTCTAGATAAGCCAATAAAGACAAAACCCATCCTTGCAGGTACATAACCAGCAAGTCAAGGTTAACCAGAGCCCTGCTCACCTTGTGCTGCCTCCTCCATTTCACCCCTGTCGAATTATATTATGAAAAGATTAACCAAAAGTTGAGCGCCTGCAAACGGCTCTCTCTCCGTCCAAGGTGCGATGTTTAGGACTAGGGTTCCAAGCAAATTGCAATTAAAAATATATGATCCCCAACGCCAGTTTGAAGAGGACAAGTAGTTTTCAACCGGGGAACTTCAGATGACATAGCTCTCTACACTGCTCATCTTTTATTCCTTTTTAGCTGGATGGTGTGTTTCTGTGTCTTCGCACCATATTCAAACCTCTGCTACTTCCATAAACATTGTCTTCAGCTGTTCATGAATATTATTTTCAAAAGTGTTTGCTCCTGTTGCAAGAGGATTTTCTACCTCGAGCTATTCAACATTTTTACTGCCACCAGGAGGACAAGGCAAGGACTGTTATTTTACATGCGGTACAACAGCAGAGTTGCAGCCAGATGTAAAGTGTGACATGCATCTCTTCTCAGCACTGCCTCAGATCTTCAGTATTTGAATACTCTCCTAGTCCGAAGTTCAAAAGGCACTGAGATTGGCTATCACACCACCCCTCTAAAAAAGCACATGACTGGAGCTGGAATAAATCACGGCTGAGAATGTCTGACCCCAGCCCTGCATCAGATTAAGGAGGGGAGTAGCGCAATGTGGTATAGTAATTTCTAGGGAATTGCCAGCTGTAAAAGCAATGGTAAGTTTTGCCATCCAGAAATCTGGGCAATGCAGGGAAAAAAAAAAAAAAAAGACATCAGAAACAGCACCTTGCCAGCATAGTAAAAAGGATCAGATGGCAAAGAACAAGTAAAATGCCAAGCTGGATGGGCACCTCTGCTGGCCGAGGGACAAGTCTGCTGTAGCTAGACAAGTCTCTTAACAGAATCTCATGTCAAATTGTTGTGTGCTCCCCATTTTCAATGCTGTTTGACAATCACTAACTGCTGTTTGGACTGCCAGACTTATAATTTAGAGGCATTTCAGATGATATGTTAGTGACATCTTAATTTTCTAGGAAACACTGAGATGAGTCTCGTATGATTCATAAACTATTTAAGAATAGCCACCATGCTCTGGGTTTCATCCTAGCTGCCTCTTTTTTTCCTGCAGGAAACAAGCTCCCAGTCCACGACACTTGTTTTGTTCCCCACCCTGGCTGTGGCACAGGAAAAGTATCCCACCTCATCTCACTGGACATCATTGAGTACTGATAAAAAAGTAAATACTGCCTTTTAAAGGGGCTATTGCCTTGTTCCCAAATGCAGGGTATTGCAATTTTATGCACCTTCTAGTGAATCCTCTCTGATGGGGGCTCAGTCTTCTAAAACTCTCCTCCTGGCTTTGCCACCAATCTTATTAGCAATCTGCAGCAGGCAACTCCCCCCTGGCTTTTGCCTCATCAGTGCACCCAGCAGGCTCTTAAAGAGAGGACAGAAATTCTAGCAAAGTGTTGCAGCATCCCAGGTAGCCTTGATGGGTAATCAGAGAGAAGCTGGACAATCTGATGGGATCCCTCCCTATCTCCCATCAAAGAGTATGTCTTCTATTGCTTTGAGCAAATTCACTGTAGAAATTGCAAGGGGGTGGTCACCTGGCAAACTATCCAGGAACCTAAACCACCTCAGAATCATGCCATTTTTCTCCATATCCAGCCTGTATTTTGTCTTAGTTTCAAATTTTTCTTCCTGCATCTCATTAACTTTTTCCTGCACCTCACATTTGTGCTTTTTCACCAATGCAAACAGCATTTCCTCTTAATCATCACTCAGTTAAGATCTATATTTCATCCTTTATATCTTTTTCTCATGAGTCATTCCTACAGAGCAATAGTAATGCTGTTATACTACAAAGTCCCTCCAGTTTTCCCAACATCACCATCATAACATTTTGCTCAGAAGTGTAATCATACTAGAGCTATAATAAACAACTGTCTCTAAAATGATTTTGAATATAGTGTCTGAAACTGAAATGACAGCTTTGCCCTGTGTAACTTGCCACTTCATATCTAATTTGCTGACAGCTATTACACATATTTTAAACTATTTATTAAATCAGACATCTTCAGAGTTAGTGCATTTCAGATTATTTCACTGAGATATGCAAAAGCTCATTTTTCCAAGTTTAATTTCTCTCTTGTGTAGGTAGTTCCCTTCATATAATTTCTGTGTTCTGACTGGCTTCTAATTCTGCATTGCCAATTCATTTCATTAGCATGCTGTTTATCCTATCAGCAACAGGATACACTTGAAAAATAAATGAGTCTATCCTTCAGATTATTTCAGCAACCAAAAACTGACAGCCAAATCTATTCCCTATATCATTATCCTTTACTGAAGTGTAAGGGCAAAATACTTATTGCATCTCCTTATTCAACAGGGCCTTCATCCGAGAAAAGATTCAATTTCATACTTTAAATTTAAGTGTAAACAGTCCTACTAAAGCCATGTCTTCATTGCCATCATGGAATACAAGACCCACTGTAATGCAGCAAAGTGTTTAATTAGTTAGGCGTATAAGCATTTCCATTTTCCTTTGAAAAGTCCTTTTCTTTCAAGAGTCAGAGAAGATGACACCTTTAAGGAATACCCTAATGATATTTAGTAATTTGGTTTTTTGTTTTTCCCCACAAGCCCTTTGAAACAGAAGAATTACCTTCTGTTCAAAAACTAGATGCATATTAAAGGAAAAAGCAATCCAGGAGCAGCTAAGCAGCTTTGCATAGTAGATATATTTGGATTAGTACCATGACTGCAACTACAATTTGAGCACAAAATGGCTGTTGTTCAACACACACCACAGCAGCCTGTGTCGGGCTGCAGAAAGCAATAGTCAGGGCCTCGGTGGGCAGCAGACAAATCAGTGCCAGGAGCCAGCAGGGACAGGAATGTTACAGAGCCAGTGCAGGTGGGCCACCGCTTGGCCAGAGGAGGTATGTCCGTGACCGTGCCCCTCGGGCTGCTGAAACCTTCACACCGCACTGCGGAGAAAGATGTTCACCAACGAACTGGTAATTTGCATGAAGAAAAATGAGCAAGTGGTAAATAAAGCATTGCCTGTGCAAGTTCAAAACCCAGTCACTTGTATGGTCTCAGCACCAATTTATCTTTTGCCACCCCGACAAGACACAGGAGCTATTGGCAACTGTGCGCTAAGGAAAATCTGCTCACTTCATTCACCGCCTGAAATTAGATCCAAACCCATGAAAATACATGGGAAACACATGTGAATATTTGTTTCAGTCAGAAAAGGCTTGGAGAAAGCATGACATTTCAGCCTGGCATTTTCTTTTGGAGTGCTTCATCACCAGCCCTTGGTCCTGATAAGAGTTCTTCCAAAAGCCCGTGACCTGGCAGCACACTCTGCCCTTTGCGAATGCTGTGTCACTGCTTCCCTCTCACTGCCTCACAGTGACTCCCATGGAGCCAGATCCGAGGTGTTAGCAAACCACAGCAGGCAGAGGAATGTTCCCTGTCCCGGAGGGGACCCTGTTTATATCACTTCACATGCCAATGTGGATTAGACTGATCAGCAAAATAATCCAGGTCAGATATGGAAGTACACACTTGTGAGCACCAAGAGGAGCAGACACAGCTGGCACTACTTGCAGCCCACCCGCTACTTAGCAAGTACTGAGGTGTTTCTTTGCATCACACCAGAGGAGAGCATTAAAGGGAACAAATGAAATGGCTTTGCAGAGATTTATGGAGATTTTCTAATGCAGAAAGTGGAGCACAGGAGAAAGTGCAAAGGCTAATTTGATTACACTGTTAGCCCTGTATAAATTTAATAATGGACTTGCTTCCACATTTCTCATCATAACCTATTTACATGCATCCACTAGCTGCAGTAGCTCTGCACCTCACACTCTTGAGCCAGTCCTCCCAACCCACTCCTGTGAGGAAGAGGAGCATTACTACTCCCACACAGATAGACAGAAACAAAGGAGGTGTTAAAGATCCAGATAAACATTACTGAATTGATTATGGCTTCTCCAGATCAGGAACAATGCTCTCTAAATACTAATGAAATTATCTTATTCTTCTATCAGAATAAGAATCAGCAGATATTAAAAGGAACCGGCTTATCTCCTCAAGACACTCAGTCATGAGCTACAGCAGACACTGCACAAGCTTGTGCCAGTGGCTTGGGTACATTTGCAAGTACCAAAGTGCTCTGTGAGAGTCTAGCCCTTGAGTAACTTGCTCAAGGTCACACAGAAGGTGTGTGGCAGACCTGAATCAAGTTGAAAAGCTATTAGAGCATCCATTTGCTTTTCATTCTCACTTTTCCTTTTCCAGCATGTCATTTTCAATCAGGATCTATGCTATCCAACGTAGACATTAGTGTAGGGTTCACATTCAGCACTTCACTCATTAAATGCACATTCTTTCAAGGTACAAATACAATAATAGATATAATGATCAACATCATTATATTATTTCATAGTGAACTACATTAATCTCCTGCATACAGTACTGTCCAGACCTCAGTTCCTTTCTGAACTATGTTTCGTAAGGTCAATAATGCCTTCTTTAATTCCTAAGAGCAGGCTGGAGGGCTACCCTGAATTTCTTTGATTATAGACAAACTAGTTTTGTTAGCTCGAGCTACTGCCATGCATTCCACATCGAGGCCAACTATGTCTATTTTCCTCTTGTCTGAGGAACGCAAATCCTTTTCCTCTCACCTCACTCCTCCAAGCAGAGCTGTTTGATACTGACTTCTCTATTTCAATCTAACTCTAATGATTTCCTAAATAAATCACATCATTGTCAATCACATCATATCTCAAATACTTGCAAATGCTTAGCAATTTCAGCTGCCAACACACTCATTTATGTTCTTCAGAGATGCCATCTGAATCATAGCTCTAGTCTTTGAGTCCTTTCCATCAGTTAATTGCAACTGGTTTTGAAATGCAGGAGCATATTCATTTCTCTCCTTCCTTTGCAGTATCCAAGCTGTGCCTTTAGGTAAGTCTCCATTCCAAACTCACAAATACTTGCAAGACTCCAGTGTCTACTCAAAGAAGTCCTTCAGTAAGCATAAATAATTTTTTGGCATGTGCTTTGTTAAGTAATTTTTAAACAACAGAATGATAAAGTAGGATCAATGGCACCTTTCAGGGACAGACTGCTTCATGTGACAAATTCTGACACAAATATTGCACAATGACATACCATGTGTTTCCTACTGTCACTCTTAGCTTTCAGTGTTTCTTTCCTTATCCCATCCAAGAATTACAAATAAAATACTGCTCAAAAGAGCTTACCTGTGCTAGATTTTTAAAAATGGAAAAAAAAGGAAAGAAATCCAGCAGTCAACTTTCAAACATGAACTTCCCAAATTGAGGGTTTACCTACCATACAGGACCAAGTCTTCCAGACAGACTTCTGCTTATTAGGAGATAAAGTGTCCACACCAGACGAGCTGGAGCAATTAGGTGGTATTGCAATCAAGCTATAAAACTCAGGTGCATTGATTAAGTTTTGCTTCGAACACAGACACCCTGAGTGATCCCAGGGAAGCTATTTCTCAGCTGAGAATAACCCTTTTCTCAATGCTCAATGATGTGGTCGCAAGATGAGATGCAAATAATATCCTGTTAAAAGACATGTGCTTTAAAGGATCAGCATTAGACCCAAGGTGAGGCTGAAAGGGATCATCAGCCGGCCTGGCTCTTCCACCATGACTATTCCAGTAGCATTTTTTCATTAATGTTTGCTGTCAATGTGGTTTAACAAGCCAAGCACTGATCTCCTCTCTGGTGACCAGTGACAGGACATGAGGGAAGGCGTGAAGTTGTGTCAGGGAAGGTTTAGGTTAGATGTTAGGCAAAGGTTCTTCACCCAGAGGGTGGTTGGGCACTGGAACATCTCCCCAGAGATGTGGTCACAGCACCAAGCCTAGACAACTTTGTCAGGCACATGGTGTGATTCTTTGGATTATCCTGTGCAGGGTGTTAAGGAAACTTTCCTGTCTGACTATCCGTGGGACTTTGGCAGTCACACTCCCACTACCAGAGATTTTAAGTACTGGGTCTGAATCCCCCTCACGGTGTGTGGCCCCGGTGACCCAATAGGTGCCGCACTTGACTCCCTGCACACCCCACTCACACAGTGTCAGACCAGGTTTCCTCACTAGTTTGACCCCAGGTTACCCATAGCAGAGTTTCAGATGTCTCATTTCATAAAGCCATTTACTCATGGCACAGTAACACAGAAACACCAGGAGCTGGTGCCTCCAAAGAGGACCCCCAAGGATGGAACCCCTGGGCTGTTATACCCTCACAGTCTCTGCTCTTCCTCCTCAGACACCAGCTCCTGCTGTGTCTCTTAGTGTCTGGTCACTTGGCTGAGCTACAGGTCCCTGTGCCCTTTGTTATGCAGGGGGTCAGCACCAGCTCAGGGCCTCTCGCCTGGGGCTTCTGCCACCCTGAGCTCAACCTGCAGCTGGTACTGCAGCTTGCAAACCAAGCTTCCTGCACCCCAAGTATTCTTCAATAAGGGCCAGGAGTTGGACTTGAATGATCCTTGTGGGTCCGTTCCAGCTCAGGTTATTCTATGATTCTAAGCAGTATCCTGGAGACCAGACAAGCCAAATACAATGCTTGCAATCACTGGTGTGCCTCAATTCACCTCCTTGTTCTTCCCAGTCCACCCTTCCCTTGCCACACACCCTTTGCTTCCTCTCTCAAGCATGACTGCCTTTCAAGATAACCATCCCTACTTGTCACCCAGCTCCTCATAGAAGCCAGCCCTTCTCATTACCTCTGATATTCCTTGCTAGATCCAATTCCAGTAGGACATTGGCTTTTCTCACATCATCTCTGCATGCTCAGACAATGTTTGTATTCCACACAGATTTCACTGAGGTATTACCAGTGTACTGGACAGTACTGAGGTGTAAATACACCATGCATCATGGCATGCCTATAAATGAGAACTGGCAGCTTATTTCCTGTTATTTCTCTTTTATAGCTGCTGCTTCTCCTTGCTCTCTAAACATCACTCCCCTTTCTGTCTGTTGTGAGATCTGGGCTGTGGCACCTTTGCTCAATCTCCACTCAGTTCACCCTAAATGTGCTGTCCCAGACACTTCTGGCTGCCTCAATTTTCTGCCTCTAATTCTGCCCCCAGCTAAACAGAACAGTAGGTGATTACAATTTCATTCAATCAGGAGGTGAGGGAGATGGGACACATGCACAGCAAGCTGAGAAAGGAGTGGCAATCAGATTACAGCTATAGCCTAGAGCACAATACTTCGTAATGTGAATTTATAATGGGTCTCTGGTCTAGGGCACATAACAAACATTTTACCCAGAGTGCCATAGTCACCCAAAGACATTTACTTCAGGAAATACCGAGCCTGGTATAAACATTTAAACTTTAATAAAACTATTATGGATGCACTGATTGCATAGCTCCCTTAGACAGTGAAGTCTTTAGACATAGGGAAGTGAGCAGAAGTCAGTATCAGGCCATTTACATAAAGATTTACTGAGAACTCACCCTTAGTGAAGTCAATGCCTTATCCCTATCCAAGAATTACTCACTGAACAAAAGCCGTCTCAAAACATATCCCATCTCAGACACACATTGTCCTTTGCAGGATGAGTGTATTTAAAGAAGTTAAATCAAGAATCAGTATATTCACTTCCATTTTGTATTCACTGTATCCAGACCCCTTACACATCTCAATATAACATTAAATTAAAAAATAACATCATATCTTTGCAGGTTTCTTGCTGTTTCTGCTCAGAAACACTTTGACACTAACAAGCAAGTTGTGTTTAAGTACGATAAGTTAGCTTGTTATATTCAAGTGACAAACGTGACTCTGTCCACAGAACAGAAAGATAAATAAGCATTTACAGGAAAGGGAGGAGTCCAGTCAGGAGGAGATGCAAATCTACCTCTCTGTCTTGCTAACCTAACTAGTTGACCATTTATGTTTCATATTTCTGAACCAATTCAAATAGAACTATTCCAAACAAACACTTCAATACTAAATAAGCTTTTTCCGTGTTTTGAGGAAAGCATTAAATCCACAGCCCCTCCTTTCTGGTCAAGTCCCCCTAACCAAAGAACAATTATACAGAAAATATGAGCATTACAGAGCTACAGGGATTTGCACCAGTCATTATCCCCTGGCCAGCACGAGCACCTGCACAAAGAATGAGGATATACTAAAATTCTGTGCACAAAGTAGGAGCTAAACCTCTGTTCTCTTCTGCTTTGTTGCTGGTGGGTGTTGCATATTAGTTTCCTCCATACCAGGCTCTCCCCATTTTGTTTACATCAAACTCCATCCCATTAACTCTTTCTACAAGCACCACCGCCTTAGGTACCTGCTCTGCATCTGAGCTAGCCCCAAATCCAGAAGGTGGGAGCACGTTCACATCATGTCACATACATGGAGAAGAGGCTGCTGCAGGTATTCCCACACCTCCAGGAAAATGGAACAGGTTTAGTTTGTTTTAGATTAGTATCTCCTTTTTCAGTATTTGGGTTTCACCACTCCACAAACGCTGGAGGCAGAAAAACACAATGAGTGGAAAAAAATGACAGGAGAGCTCTACCCGCCATAAGATCTCACTTGGGCACTGTTGAACATGGGAGAAAAGACTACTACTTCCCAGGCCGCATTTATACATCAATAGAGATCTCTCCATTCTGCAACTGACCTTTTCCCTAGGACTGATTTGACACGTTACATGAACTTCTAAACCCAAAACCCCTCAACACCTCCAAATAAAAATACAATGTTGACTTCCTTAATTTCTTTCTTTCTCTAACACCTCTATCTGAACCAGCCCTTAGTGCTCTGCTGGAAAAAAAGCTAATGGTGACAAGCACAAAAAATTCCAAGACACTCAAAGGAACTGTGTTTACACTAGAAAAACAGTAAAAGATGCATGAGCTCACCTAACATGGTACTACATCGTAACATACTGTATTGCATACAACTATTCAGCTTTTACCTAGGTCTGTTCTTTGTCCTGAGACCAAAGCAAGCTGGACTTTCTGTGGCATTGCTGCTGACTCGTTTTGGTCTTAGAATATGTATTGCTATAAGTAGATAGCTTGAGAATCTACTGGCAAGCTGCAGGTCATCGTTACCTTTTATTGTCTCCATTGAGAACAAAGGTTTGTCTCTGTGTATTTACCTTGCTCCTTGCACAACAGTCCCTGCTTTCACTGTTCTCTCCTGATACTCATACCCAACTAGGTTATAGCAGGGTTCCACAAGATCAATCTTAGTTTAATTGCATTCAGCTAGCAATTCAGTCATGTCATCTCAGTCAAGTTTTATTCACAAAAAACTTCATCTTCCATTCGGTAGAGAAATCAACTGTTCTGATAGCTGTCATATTTCCTGGCCTCACATTAGGAAAGCGTGTGCTTGCTCACATGCCAAGCAGGGCTGGACTCTAAGCAGAGCTTTCAAAGCCATTTAGAAAACAGTGTCCTTGAATTGACTCAAATAGTCCATTTCTAGAAACTCTGTCCCAGGAGAAAGTCTTATTCAGCTCTTGTTTCTCAACACATACCTCCTTTCAGGAGAGAGCTTTATCACTCCCTCCCCAGCTTCATGCAAGCGCTAAGGTAAGGGCAGCATGCAGCAGAACAGATGCTGTGGCAGGAGTGTGTTTACATGAAGCTGCTGACAGCAGATGCCAGCTTGTAAAATTAGCCAATAAAAATACCAGCATCGCTGTTTACAACTACTCTGAGCAAGACAGGCTGCCAGCAAACTGGAAAGCACATTGCACCAGCATACCAGGTTAAAGTTACAGGATTTGGAAAAGCATCATCATTTTTAGGCTACGAGAAATGCGATTCTCATTCAAGTACAAGGGAGTCAACCAAGAGCTGCTGAACAGTTTCAGTTCTTCTCCCTTTTGCATTCCAAAAAAGTCCTATTTGATGTTAAAATGTCAGAGAACCAGAAATACTGTAAATACAAAACCACATGTATCGCTAGCGATTGAAAGCTTTTTATGTTCTTTTACTCTGGTCAAACTAGAAATTGAGCAACACATGCACTGCAAATGTATTATAGACCAGGAAGCTGTTACTCGAACTTAGACCTCCTCTAGCACTCTTTGCAATCACAAATGTAATAAAAAAGAATCCTGATTTTTGTACAAAATTGTTGTCTGCATCTTACCCATGTAGATCTGGAGACACTCAGATGGACCCTTTCAGAATGTTAAAATAGCACTGAAATTTTTCACCAGTTAATTATCATTAATTCTTCTGAGTGATTTAAGATACCATTAAGACTAAAATCTAGACTAAAACAAAATTAAGACCCTCAAGAAAATTATTAAAATTATATTTTTAAAAACAACAGTCTGCCAGATAAAGCCAGGTTTCAGAATTTTATTTTTCCTGTCCATTCATTTCCCTACATTGGAAAATATCAACTGTCATTAAAATTTCAATTAATACATTCCATAATACTCTTATTTAGAAAACTAGAATTATAAAAGGAAATGTTAAAGTAACTGAGATATTTCAGAGATTAAGTTTGAGAACAAGTTTTGACAGCTTTTACTTTTATTTTAGGCAAACACTCAGTCCTCTGAAAAAAATTTCAGTTTATGAATATTTAATAAGCTACTAATGACTTCTGTAAGCCTGTTGGAGGTATAAGCAAGAAGTTTTAAAAAAAAAGGTAAGTAAAAGAGCTTGAAGAATTAAACATATTCTATATAACCCATAATTAAAAATAGCTTCTTTTCCTCTATGATCAAAAGCTGATATCAGTTAATAACATAACATACCTTTGGGATGCATCCATGAAACTACAGCACTAGATGAACCACATGCCTTTTCCACAAGAAAGAGTGAACAGCTTCACTCTTCTGCTTTATGGACATTTATTACAAGATAAATGAAACAAAAGGAGTAAAATTGAACTGCTGAAATCCTGTTGTCAACAAAATTCAAAGACTTGAATTTAAACAAGCACTTCCCCTTAATACACTGAAAAAGCTAACAAATGGAACCTACCTCAAAATAAAATTAAAAAATAGCAGCAAATCACCTTCTACTCTACTACTCTCTTGCAAGGAATAAGCAAGAGCCTCCATCATGCACCCAAGCAATAAATAGTAGACAGCATCTTATTTATTTTATGGTTTTAGGCAGTAGGGAGACCTTTACAAGAGGTCTGTGTTTGGTGGCAATGGTGTTAATAACCCCTTTGGTTTCTTCTTTTGTCAACAAAATAATTAGGCTTTTTCCATAAGCAGCTGTTGCTCATGAGTAGCTTGAGGCTTCTCATCTGTGTAGGTGAGCTCTGATACTAAAAGATGTTTAAAACGTAAAGTGGAGAAAAAGGATTCTCAGTTTTGGGAGCTGAAGAAACCTTTTTTTCATATTCTAGTAAATAGAGATGTTTTTTCTCTATTCAGTTTGTTCCTGAGAAACAGAACTGTAGCTTTTTCTTCTTAAGCCCCTCTTTATCCTATATACATGTTTTTCTAATAAGTAATAGGCTTTTTTTTTTTTCCCTGGGGCACTAGAGGGGGAGAGGGTGGCTGCTGGGACCCCTTGCTGTTTCAGAAAAATACTTAAAATTAGTTAAAACTTTTTGTCTTCCTTGAGTAGTCTGATTATTACCCTAATTATTAATTAGGCTTTGCCTGCTAGATACAGGTGAAAGCTATATGCCTGCTCAGTGCAGGGGGCTTCTATCCACAGCTGCTGATACATTGATCAAGATTTGCTTCTCTGCTTAAGCTTATGCAGAACTTCATGCATAAAACTGAGCAAGAAACCACAGGAAAGAGATTTGGTTCTTGGTGAGTGAAGAAGAAATGTGGTCTGTTGATAATGCTTGATGTGTTTAACTTAATTGGTGTATGTTTTTGCTCCTGTAAAGTTCCAGAGATGTGATTCAGACGGTTTATCGTGTTATGATATGACCTAGTGCCTTTATTCGTGCTCTGTTTGTGAGCTGGTGTTTTATGGCAGAACCAAGGAGACTTAAGATGCACGTGGACATAGTTTTGAGCCTGAAAGGACTGTTTAAATCTTTGATGGTCCATATATCAACTTTAGCTTTCCTGGGGTTTATTATGTGTAAAGCAGGGGCTGCCACCAAGACTTCATATAAGCTCTTTCCTAAAAAAATTGTGGAAATGATTTCTCAGAGATACATTTGCACAGAACTGAATGACTTTCTTTTGCTACTAATGTGCTATTATTGTGAGGCTGTTCAGTAACACTTAACCCTTTCACTTAATTTTATTCTGGTTTTGATCTGTTTATATCAAGTTCTCCATCTAGATGTGTATAGAGGCATTTGAGGATGTCTCTAGTGATTGATTCCTTGCTCCTTTTCTGTGGTGTGTATGATAAGGTACTTCCTTGCCAGGATTCCTAACGACTTGTGCCATGCTAACAATAATTGGTAAGTGCTTTAAACTGTTCCGTGAGTTATATGCTCCTGGAAGAGAAAGATGAGTGATATGTATGTGGGCAGGATAGGGCTCATAATTCCCCAACAGGGAAAACTTTTTTATTAACCAAATGCAGGGTTTATGAATCTATTTGTCTCACCAATGGTAAATACGATATATGTGTGTTGTAGGACAGTAAGGATGGACTCTTTCTGCTTGACTATACATATTCATGTTAAATGAGACTGAAGGGCACAGAAAGCAACTGTCATGCACTTCTGAAGAGTTATAGTGCCTTTAGCTGTTGAGTGTAGAATTGAAATCAAGGCCTCCCAAAAGGGAAACTTCTCTGAAGCTTGCAAAAGACAAGCATGGATCTACCTGAAGGATTTAAAAAGGTAACATATAGAAGCTGTATCAGACATCTCAGAATGATTTTTAGTGCCTTTATCTGTGTAATGTGCAGCATCTGAGGAAAGTTTCACTGCACTAGAAGCACTCGTTCATGCTGGAAAACTCAACCCCTTCACAGGTTTAACTTCAAGAAACTGAACTCATGCCTGGGTTTTCCTTTGGCAATTTTACTTTCCTTGTTGGTAATGTTTCCATAGTATTTCTTAAATTAGTAATTAGTATCTGAAACAATTCTCTCTTATAGAAGCTGCTCTAATGAAAACATAATTGACTGATTAATGTTTTTCTAGCATGCAGCTGTAATGGCCAGTTGATTTTTACCCTCTCACCATTTTGTAGTGGTCCTAGGGATTCAAGTTTTTTTTTCTTCCTCATACTAATGCTGTATCTGCTAGTATAAATGTGGTCTGTCAACTAGCAAATAATTAAAAAATAAACATTTAATCCCTGTAGTATGATGCTAAGGTCTACCTCGTATCTTATTAATCAAAGTAAGAAATACTGGTTTGGGAGTTAGCTCATCACATCAGGCATGGCACAGACCATGGAAATGCCTCATAGCCTATGAATGTGAAGTCTGAGTCCTGCTGTAAATGACCACCTAAGTCAGTATCTTCCATTTAGACCTGAGTGTATAAAAGGGCAAAGGAGTAGGATTTCCATCTCAGATGTCTAGTAAATAAAAAAATTCATCAGGTGCTATTTGTCAAGCAAACTCGGTGCATCCACTTGCCATATGTGGATGGGAAGTTGCATCCTTCAGCTGAAGTCCTCCTTTTGAGTTTAATATGACTGTTTGGCTCTACTTCATCTGTAGAACATACTTCTTTTGTGTTCCATTTAATTGTCCTTTGAGGGACAAAAGTGGCGTGACTGCAACTAGGGAGGGAGCAGGTAGTTAAGCAGTAGTGTGATTGAGGTTGGTGTGTATGTCTAGGTATGGCAGGTGTTTTCAACTGCTTTGTGGAAGTGGGACAAGTATTTAGGTAGTATTGGCTTCCCTGTTTTATGACTAAGAAGAACACAAGTTGCTATCATGGTGTCTGATGTACAGGGCTCTTTTTAAAAGAACTAGCTGCAAGTATTTTCTCCTGTCAGGTTTCTGATTTTTCTCTTGCTTCTATAGCACTTTGCAGTCTGGCTTCAGGGCAAAATATTCAGCAACTTTCATCTCAGATGGTGAGAATGCTCATGGGTTTTCCCCAAACTATATACTCCAACTTGAGGGAAAATACAGTGCTAGTGGTTAACTGTACAATATACTTCTTGGTGAAGTGGAGAGGTTGGCCTTGGCTTAGGAGGTTTGCCTGAGGTAAACATTAGTTTGGGAAGTCATTGGACTGACACTCTAATTGGTCAACAGTTGACCCAAAGACCCATGGGGTTTTCCAAAATTGAGACTGACTGAAACTGCCTGCAGTGAAATATGGGACTTCAACCAAAGCCAGAATATCTTCTTCTTGGTATAATTAAATGGACTTCTTTTTTTGTCTATTTGGAATTCTAGATATGGTGAGCTAAAAGTTATTTTGAGCTTTACTCACAACAGGAGACCTGCATTATGCGTGCTGTGGTAGGCAGTTCAGGGACATTCAGAGTGTAGGAACTGGGCTTATAATTAGAGCAAGTGACTGGCCTTTGGTTTATCCAGCAGGCTGTTTCAGAGGTGGGAGGTGTCTTGGGTTGTGTAGTAGAGGGGGCTACAGGGGTGGCTTCTGTGATAAGGGGGTATCAGCTTCCCCTATGTTTGACAGAGCCAATGCCAGCTGGCTCCAAGACGGACCCACCGCTGGCCAAGGCCGAGCCCAGCAGTGCCAGGGATAGCACCTCTGGGATAACAGGGTGAGAAATGGGGGGAAATAGCTGTGCAACAGCAAATGCAACCAGAGAGAGCAGTGAGAATACGTGAGAGGAACAGCCCTGCCAACACACGGGTCAATAAAGAAGGAGGGCCAGGAGGTGCTCCAGGAACTGGATCTGAGATTCCCCTGCAGCCCATGGGGAAGACCATGGTGAGGCAGCTGTGTCCCTGGAGGTCCACAGTGGAGCAGGCGGATGCCCAAAGGAGGTTGTTACCCCACGGGAAGCCCATGCTGGAGCAGGCTCCTGGCAGGATCTGGGGCCCTATGGAGAGAGGACCCCATGCTGGAGCAGGCTCCTGGCAGGACTGGTGACCCTGCAGAGGAGCCATGCCAGGGCAGCCTGTTCCTGAAGAATTGTGTCCCATGGAAGGGACCCATGCTGGAGTAATGACAAATTCTTTGAATGTCATTGTATGAATGAAGGGCCAGAGATGGAGTGCTCTTCTACAGCAGCTTCCCTGGTAGTTTGTAAGCAGGTATTCTATGAAAGGATGAGTACCCAGAAACTTCAAAATAAAGTTTCTTAAATGTGATTCTGGATTGCTGCGCAGTTCATTCAGACCTTGGTCATAGAAGGTGAGTTAAGCTGCAAGGGTCTAGCACTTAGGTGGGAACTGCAGAGGGCATTCAAATCTTGTATGCAAAAAACTACTTTGCAGGAGTACAAGATAAATGTTATAGTGCAGGCAAGCTCTCAGCAGCCTGCCACAGACTGGTGTGTAACTGCAGGACAGTTATAAATAAAATAAAATCAAATCCTTTGTACACTTTTTCTCATTCAAGGTAGATGTTAATCCCTTAATATCTTAAGGCAATGACTCATCAGGTGTTAGGTGCTGTATGTGGGTTAACAAAAAGCATCTTAAGCAACTTCGTTGTTAACTATTCTCACCAAACCACCAATGTTGCTGGATTTTGATTATACTCCAAGATACCCAGCTTCTGAAGCTCATGAAAAACCTTGTGTTGTATTGTATCCTGTTCCTCATCTTAAACATATTGGAAGCATCTATAACATATGATATAATCAGAACAGATTGTGACCCTCATACCCTCTGATTTGAATTGGATTCTTGCAAAGTCCGGTTGTTCTTAGCAATCATGTATGCTAATTATCTACAATCATGCTGTGTGGAAAAAAATTGTGTGCAATATGTAACTTCCCTCAAATGTACGGCTCTCCTAGCCACTTGGTAATGTTTCTTTTCGATGGTGGTTGGAGAGAAATCTTGCTGACTTTTCTCCTACTAGTTTATTTCTCTTCTGAAAAGGAATTGTAAGATATCTCTGTTTCATTGGAAAGCTACTGAGCTGACAGCCGAAGAAATACGGGAGGATGATGAGAAAGTTACGTGCCTTGGGCATTTGATAGCTTAATCTGTTCGTCCATGAGTGAATAGGTCTCTCTTGCAGGAGTTTTTCTGTGGAGGCCTGTGTCTTTGGTAGTATATGGAGACAGGATAATCCTCCTTTGTTCATTAAATCAGTGTGAGAATGTATTCAAAATAGGTTGGCGTGGCATATACTGTGATCTGGGTGGTTTGATTCAGCAGTGGAATAATCATAGAATTGTTAAGGTTGGAAAAGACCTAAGATAGAGTCCAATCACTAACCCGGCACTGCTGAGTCCACCACTAAAACTTGGCCCTAAGTGCCACATCCACACTTGTCCCTAAGAGTCACATCCTGACTACCTCCAGAGATTGTGATTTCACTGCTTCCCATGGCAGCCTGTTCCAATGCCTGACCACCCTTTCCTTGACGCAATTTTCCCTAATAGCCAATCAAAACCTTCACTGGTGCAACTTGAGACCATTTCCTCTTGTCCTACCATTTCTTACCTGGGAGAAGAGGCTGACCACGCCTTGCTACAAGATGCTTTCAGATAGTTGTAGAGAGTGTGAAAGTCCCCCCTGAGCCTTCTTTTCTCCAGGCTAAACAGCCACTCTGCCCAAGCCTGTAGCCTGTAGCAATGCCTGGGGTAGTTGAGGCCAAAGGGCAGGACCTGGCACTTGGCCTTGTTGAAACTACCTGCAATTGCAGGACCAAGTTCAAATGCTGTGTCTGGTCTTGTGTTTTGCTGGGAATGCTATGTGAGCTTATTGACATTAAAAAATCACATGGAAGTCATGGGACAGTTCGAGATTGATCATGGCTTGATGTTTTTTCTACAGGATATTCGGGAGCTACCACAATTCTTTCTCTGACAACATAACTTTTATTTTAGACCTTTGTCCCCATGAATAAATGTAACTTACCAGTCTCTCATGATGACTTATTCTGTATTTCATCTGGTTGGCAAAATTAGAAGCTGAAAGTAAACTGCGATAGCTTTTCTTGCTCATGCTTTTCAGCTATTCAAGAAAACCTAAGCACTTCAACAAAACTCTGAAAAAACCCCCTTTTAATTAAAAAATTGAGCCTTGGGGAAAAAAAAACAACAAACAACTGGGAAAGTGTGCTCTGCTTTTTCAAGAAGGTAGTAGTTAAGGTTGCCCAGCCACTTTCCTTTGGCTAATTTTTGCAAATGAAGTTTAACCAATTATCTAAATACAGGTTGGTTTTTGCTGTGAGGTCCGAAGTGTACCAAGATATGAAGTGGACTCTCTCTGGGGCTTGATCAAGAGAAGGCAGCTGGGAGTACTTTTACTTCACTGGCCTGGATACAGGTTCCTCATTTTCTGTATTCCAGCTGGAGATCTGTGTGTCTGACTCTCGTTAAGTGTTGAGGCTGAAGTCAATGGGAATTATCTTAATTAGACTGTATCATAATATATGCACAGACAAAGTGCTCACTTTTGTGACTTTAGTCAATCTAGCCTTTTGAAAGCAAACCAGAATGAGTCAATGGCATTTGGATGTGTGGCTTTTGATCAGCCTGGAATTTGACTGCACCAGTTCATCATCCAGTTCATGGCAGTAGTGTTATTGCCTGTGGTATGTCTTGGCCCTGAAGATGGATGGGCCTTTGGAATGGCTGAAGGTTTCACAGAAGCTTACTGAGAGCAGGGGAAGGGTGACCTGATCTTTTCTTTCCATTCCAGGTCCAGAAATGAAATGTTTTTCCCATGGTCAGCCATTTGACTGTAAACTTGGCCACATTAGTTTGCATGGTCAAGCTCTGCTGTGTCCTGGCCAGCCCCTTTTCAGGATGATCAGTTCTGTCCTTGCTGGCAGGCAGCTATTTGAACATCACTTGATTCTACAGAGAGACTTCTTACGTCAGGTCCAGCCTATTTCACAATTTTGAACTAATGTCTGATTTAAAACTATTTTCAGCCTGCAATTACTACAATGAAAATACCAAAGAAATTGATTTCTTATATTCCTCACATTATATTACTCTGGATTCCTGTCTAAGTGCCGAGGGGTTAAATATGATTCATGTAATCTACTTTCCCACTAATCATTTATTCAATTACCTATTAGAACTCGGGCAAGAAAGACCAAAAAAGGAAAGGGGAGAGACCAACCTGGAGTATATATTCAATAAAATGCAACAAAAAACAACCAATCATTAATTATCTAATCAGCATTCTGCGAGTCTTTTAGCCATGATCTCATTACTGTAATTAATTGCAAGAATCATTTTGTAAACAGAGCACAATAAAAGTATATGCAACATAACAGCATCCAAATTAAATCTAAATCCCAGAATGAGTAACAGAGAAAGCTGGAAGATATTACCAAGAGAGGGCGTCATTAAAAGAGATCATATTTCAATGTCAAAATCTGGTGGGCTACTTGTGCTGCAGGAGTAAATCAATAGTGTTGCATTGAAAGGACTGGGCCATATCCACTTTGGTGCAATTCATCACTACTCCATTAAAGCTTGGAGAAGTAGGGGTGGCTTCTTAGCTAGTAAAATTGGATTTTCTTTTTGTAGCTACTGGGACTGGCATGTTGGCAAAGCTTCTGTGCTCTGCTAGGTTTTTTTGCACCTAATAGGTAAGATTGTTCATGCACTTGAAGGATTTAGGAAATCTAGTCCCTTTCCTTTTAGTAGTGGAGAGGTTCTTGAAGGATTTCACATGTTGAATGTCTTCCCTTTGGCCAGGTTTCTGTAGTTCTTCACTTTTGATAGTGGTAGCCCTACTTTACTTTTAAAGACTGTTTCTACAACAAATAATTAGATTATGCAGACAGATCCCACAAACACCTGCTGGGCTTACAGCAAAGTTATTTTATGACACTTTCAGGATTCTACATTTACTATTCCAGCAGCACAATATGTTACTGTCTTTGAACTTACCAGCCTTTTGACTGCAAAGATGCCTTTGTCATCTTTTTCTCCTTTTCATTTAATTTTTCATTATTTTTTCTGAGGATCAATGTCAGGATTCATTTAAAAGCTCTAAAGCAATATATATAAAACAGTCCCAACAACCATAGGCTTGGTTATGCCATTGATTTCTTTTCTGAGCAGAATTCCCTGCTGTCTACAATGGGGAGTTACTCAAAGGTATTGATAGTGTGTGTCCCTCTATAGGGAATTTAGATTTAAAATACAATACCTTCTAGTCAAAAAGGTCTGTGTGAAGTGAATTGACTGTGGGGTAAAAGCTGTATTGTACAAAAAAACGCACCAACCTCTCCCCCACCCCAGCAGACTCTAAACTTTCCCTGACAGTAGAAATGAGCATTCAGATGAAGGCTGTAATGTCAGGGAATCCCCTCATTAATGCTTCCACCTCTCCCTGCTGAGACCTGACAAAGTACTGGGCTGTGGTCCAAACTGAGCTTCCTGGGATAGGGTAGGAGGCAAGGATGCCTGGTGGTTTTCTCTGGGGAGGATCCCCCTTGTCTGTTGCTCAAAGCAGAGTTTGTTTTATACGGACAGATTGGCCAAGGTCCAGATTCTGAGGAAATTTAGGACCTTGTCTTGCATTGTACTGCTCCTTGTGAGCAAGTGCTACATGCCTGCCTTGGTGTGGTACCATGCCAATGTGTGGGTCAGGATGTGCTTTAGAAGGTTTGCCATGACACTGCAGTGTATTTATTGAGCTACCGCGTTCAGAGCATCCCTTAAATCCCCCCTCAAAGAAAATATACTGCAGAGGAAATGCAGAACACCTTGTTAATTCAGTTTTTAATGGTGAAAGCCCCATGGATTTCCCTTTGATAATCACAGTTTGCTTCCATGAGCAGGCGAGCAGGTCATACCTTCTTAAGTCTGCAAATTCCTTCAGGTAAAACTGAGTGTTAGCCAGTTCTGTAGATGAGGGGAATACCAAAAAGTGGAACTTTGGCCTCTGCCTGTTTTGCAGGTATATAAATAGTGGAAATACAGCTGAGCCAGAGAACTGCATTTTATTGTGACGAAGAGAAGATGTTTCAAGTCACTGACTAATTTTGTTTTTAAAGACTTAAATGTCCTTAAAGCATTTTTTGCTTTGGAAGGGTGATTCTGATGTTTTATAGAGTCAGCCTCATGTTTAAATTCATTTGTCCTCAACAATGCACTACTGCTGCATTTAACAAGTGTATTTTAATGGTAGGGTTAAAATAAATGCCTTTTTTCCCTAGTAAAAATAAAAATGCACCATCTATATGAATTAATAATTTCCAAAGTAATAAATATTATGAACTTATTCTAAGACACACTGGGATAATATTTTTCTGGTTTTAGACTATTAGCCAATTTTTACATATGCTCTGTTTGGCATGCTGGAGAGATGCCATAGAGGGGTCTGCATTTTTTTCTAGTGCAGCTGTTAGATCAGTTGCATTGCTTGATTGATGCATCATGTCAGCGATCCCTGGGGAATATTTCCACTTCTTTGGCTGGAGTGAGGCTGCCAGGACCTTTCACAGGATATAGGCATGACTCCACCTGTGCTGAGTCCCTGTGAAGGCTGGGCGAGGAAGGTGTTTGTTTTCTTGTGCTGGGAAAGCTTTGGCAGGTGTAGAAATTCTTCATTCACTTTTGAATTTTGGGTGTCCAAGTCCTGCTTTGGGTACCAAGGCACTTGGGATTTGAAGGAGAGGTAATGCCCTTTGTGTAAGGGCATCTGTTTATTTGGATTATATGCCATGGAAAGCATTTGTGGTCATATTGACCTTTACTTGTTTGCTGCTTCTGTGCAGTGTCTGAAATTAGATTATTTTTTAAAGTTTAGCTGCTTAGGAAGATTTGGGAAAATGTTAGCTGTCATAAAATGTAGGGTGTTTTGTATTGGAAATAGATATTACCTTCCAGGTAGCAGTAATAGCTATTTTTCCTCAAAGAATTACATGGTACTTTCCACTGGCTTTAATCCTGACCCTCAAAGAATAGATTTCACCATCTGCATGATAACTGAGTTTGGGAAATAAGCTTCTAAAGGAAGAGTAGATGCATCGTCTGTCCATGTGGGATTATTAAACTGGAACAGCTACATGGTATTTTGTCAGTTGTCTCCCATCTTCAATTTGAAACAGGGACAGCTCAGTTTCTCCATTTACAGCTCTGAATATACTTGAGAAACTAATAAACTGAAATGACAGATACAGAGGGATTACAGGATATCAAGCAGTATTTTCCAAATGGGGTAACAACTGCTATGAAAAAACATTCTATTGTAATAATGAAAGTTATCTTTTTACATCTTCTGCTTGCTGGTCTGGAATCACCAAAGAGATGAGAATTTCTCCTGCAGCAAAATACTCAGCAAACCTGCTGTGGGATGTTTGCCAGTGGTTACTGCTCTGAATAACTAATGTAAATAAGCCCCTCACCATTACACTGGGAAATATTGGATGAAACACTCTCTGCTGCTTAGGCTGACATGAATCTTTTACCTCTTTGAAACCTCTCTTTTGCTACATCTCTGTGAAACTAGTGAGATGTTAGTGATTCTGGGGGCATCTCACCAGGCTCTGGGACAGTGATGAAAGTCATTGGAATCACTCTCTGTATTCCTTCAAAATATGGGTCCCTCTGAGGTGTGTGCAAAAATTAGAGAATAGATTTGATGGCTGTGCAGAACAGTCTCTTCCAAAGCTTCCATGGGATCTGGGAACACTGCCTGTCTGAATGATGAAGCCTTGCTGAAAACAAGTGAATACTGAGGCCAGGGCTACCTGAGCTGAGTTGCTATGAGTCCAAGGATCTCAGTGCAGAAGGTGCCAGCAATAGCCCTGTGGCAAGTGTGCAAAAATGAACAACATCTTAGCAGTGAATTGTATTTGGAGGAAGTACTCTAAATTTACACTATAAAGTTCTCCCTTGTAGGACACTTTAATCTTTGCTGGGTCTTGCTGTCCTTAGAATCTCAGGACAAGAATACTGTTTTTTGATTTGATTTCAATCTAGACAATCATTATTTGAAGGGAATCTTCAGGCATAACCGTAAGTACTTGCTTAGCAACCTTGTATTAATGGCCTTTCTGAACAAAGGTGACCCTGAGTACATGAGTATTTTTCTTTGTCCATTGTTTCTGGTTTTATGACTCAGCTAGGGATGAAATCTGACACAGTTTGCATAGAATTGCATAAGTGGATTACAGGAACACTCCACAATATATAAAAATTAATTAAATTTAACAAGGACAAGTGCTGGATTCCACACTAGGATGCGGCAACTCTGAATGTGTGTACACACTGGAGAACGAGAGGCTGGAGCACAGCGCTGCAGAAAGGGACCTGGGGGTCCTGGTCCATGGCAAATTGAATGTGNATGAAAAAAAAAAAACATTGAGCTGTTAGAGAGTGTCCAGAAGAGGGCCATAAGGATGGTGAAGGGCCTTGAGGAGAAGCCGTATGAGGAGTGGCTGAGGTCACTTGGTCTGTTCAGCCTGGAGGAGAGGAGACTGAGGGGAGACCTCATTGTGGTCATCAAAATCCTCACGAGGGGAAGAGGAGGGGCAGGTACCGACCTCTCTTTGGTAATCAGTGACAGAACCCGAGGGAATGGTGTGAAGTTGTTCCAGGGGATATTTAGGTTAGACCTCTGATAAGGTTATCAGGAACTTTCCTGTTCAGGTAAAACTTCTTCATATCATGTCTTCAGAGGCAGCTATCCTGGAGGAGAAAATTCACTTCCAGATCAATTCGCTGTGACTTGTTTTTGTTGCTGCCCTTAAATTAACTTTTTCAGGGCTACATGTAACAAATTGGAGAATTGCTAATATTATACTCGTGGCCAATATATTTATTTCTGTTTTGTGATTTCGGTATCTCTCTTCCCCCTCAAACAGCACCAGCGTAAAGTTGAAGCTGTCTCTAACATTCAGCTTTGTTTAATGCATTCCTGCAACAAAGCTTTTAGAGCACAGTATCCATGCATGTATCGTGGCTCCTCAGACACCTCTTATCCATTAGTTTTAGCAGTATGGCACAGAATCTGTGTTATAAAGCACGTGGAATAAACATAGGTAGATTTCAGCTCTGCTACAAAAATATTTTTTTCTTAAGCAATATCAGTAGTTTTTTTAATGCATTAAAGGCATAAAAATGTTAAATTCAAATATAAAGAAGGGATCTGCTTTTGGGTTTTTTTTAATTTTTCTTTTTGAGGGGAAATTATTCATTACTTGGCTCTGAATATCAGATAAGACTAATTTCTGGCGCATGACTTTTTGAAGGTTTTGTATTGCAGAAAAGCTTGCAATCCTTAACACCCTCTCCATTCTCTGCAAACATTTAGAACAGCTATTTTCTCCTTCAGATGACAATTTTCATTTCAAGCAGGCTACAAGAGGTCATTTAGCTAATTTATGTGGAGATGAGGGAGGGTTGGTGGCACAGGCTTGAGAAATCAGGGAGATATGCAGCAAATAAAACTGCAAAAATAGTTGATGAAGTGCCATTGCTGTCAGCATTTGCAACTGTAGATTAAGGTGTTCACATCCTAATTTAGCCTTGTGCTTGAGGCACACCATTAACCTCCTGACAGCTAGCAAAGTGCATGCACTATGGATCACCTGATCCAGTTTTTTTTCTTCCAAATGTTGACTGTTTAAGTGCTGAAGAAGTGTTAAAACTCTCTGGCCACAGGCTCCTGTTCTAATTTTAAACTAGAGTGATTGTGTGGAGATATGGAGCTGATGCTATTGAAAGGGACGGCATGTTGTCTCTGAAATACAGACAACATTCCCAACTATTGTCACACACATCAACAGCCTGGCTTCTCCTCTCCAAGCTGTGTGTTTCAGCAAATTCCAGAATAATAAAAATTCAGACCATGTTATCTTCTATGAGTAATTCTCCTGCTTATGCAATGTTATTCCAGGAACTGCACTCTGCCAATGCCAACGATTGGCACAGATTTTGTTCCAACTCTTGCCCTGCTTTTAAGCAGATTTTAGCTATTGCAGTAGATTATGCTGTGTGGGCTATTTGTTTTTCTGTGACAGTTATGTGTTAAATTTGATATTTGAAAGATAGCTCCTGTTACAAACCTTACATGCATTCATCTTGATATGGGGTGAATAAGAATAGAAAAATTTTCTCGTGCTGTGCATCAGTCACACAGATTCCCTGAAATGTTTTAGGTATATCCAAATCCAGCCAATAAATTGCTTTCATGAAATTTAGCCAAAATCCTTGGATTTGATGGGCAGACAATGTGAGATCCCAAAATCTGGTTCAGTAAGGCACAAGGGAGAAAGAGCAGCTCTAGGCTGTTCTGCACCCAGGTGATTTCAGCAGCACCTTCCCTCCTCTTCAGCTTGTTGCAAGTTGATCCCAGAGCAGGTGTATGGTTTAAAATGGGCAGAAAAACACTTCCAGTGGGATTCGCTATATGAACAGGTTAGCTTCAACTGTTCCTGGATTTTCTTGTTTTCCCCTCTGCGATGCAGAGGTTTTCATAATACTTTGATCCTGTCAGTATTTCTCTTGGTGGGAAGAAAATGTCGTCTTGTTTTCATTGCTCTGTCTTGAACTTGCTGAAGTTTTTAGCAGCCTCCTGCTGTGGAAGAGGGTTTTTGCTGAGGTGCAAACTGGTACAGATCTGTTAAATGTAACATTGCTTCCTGCTCTTCTGCCAGCCCTTTTCCTTTTCCCTGTGCTACGGCATGACAGATGTTTGCAAGTGCATAGAACTTCTCACTTTTTATTTGGGAACTTGCTGTCTCTACAATAAAACAAGCTAACTGGTGTATGCCTTGGATTCCCTGATCCTTGGAGTTTGAGTAGTGACTAGTGAGTTCCAGGAGGGTGAATGAAAAGCAAAGTATCTGTGTTGGTGATTTTTTTTTTTTTCAGCTTGTGGATTTTGTTCAGGATGGTTGCAGTTGCTAAAGGCTTGCCATAGAATTGGAGATCCATGAGGGAGTTAAATCACTGCCCTCATGGAATGAGTCACCTCCTAACTGGGTGATTCACAAAAAGCAGTGAGTGTTTGAGTCATCCCTCAACTGGGTACTGACTACTGTACCATGAGGAGATGGTCCCTGCCAGAACACCAGTGCTAGAGTTCACAGGCTGAACCTCTCGGATGTATTTTGCAAAGGACTGGGAATCCTTGATATTTCTCCATGAGAAAGAGGTATATAGTTACATGTCAGTTCTTGGAACTGGGTGTGCAAATACATGGAAAAAGGAGAAAAAACTTCCACAGGTTCCATTCTTGGAGAATGACTCAGGAGCTGCTAGCACAATGGAGTGACTCTTCCATGACAGGGAACAGTGGGATATGGTGTTATCGCTGGCTTTCCAATATACTTTCTTTACCATGATCTTCTCCTTCAGACATCTGGGCTGTTAAGGATGCTTGAGAAAAGTCTGGCAGTCTCTGAGTATGCTTTGGCTCATTCTGAAGCTGTGCTACTCACAGTGCCATTATCCTGAGCCCTGCTAGGAGTATGCCTTATTTTGCAATAAAATATTATTTCTGGTGATCTCTGCACAGAGGTGGCAAGAGGGGTCACACACAGACGTGTAGATGTTTCTTCTAGTCCTTTGCAACACTACAGTGGCCTGATGAAGGACAAAGTTAGTATTCTAATATTGTATGTTTGTGTCCCTTCCTTCTGCAGTGGAAGGGTTTTGTCCTCTTAAGAAATGTGAAGATAGAGAGGGCAAAAATACATCTATTTGGGTGTTCCTTGATATTGAACCATCATTGAAAGCCCCTTCAAATAAACATGCAAATAAATGCCATTGTTAGTGCATGATCCAGAGTCTGAAAGAGTGCTAGTCTTTTTCCATTACAGTGGCTTTTGGTTTGAGATGGAGATCAGAAAGCTCCGAATTCCCATACTAACTTTACAGATTGTAACAAATGGCTTACAATGGTTGGGCACAGGGGGTTAGAGTGAATGGGGTAACACCAGGCCGGTGGCTGGTCACTAGTGGGGTTCTGCACGGCTCCATCTTCATCCCAGTTCGTGTCAACACCTTCATTAATAACTTGGATGCAGTCCCACAGACAGGGACCTGGGGTCCTGGTCCGTGGCAAGCTGAACATGAGTCACTGTGCCCTGGCAGCCAGGAGGGCCAAGCGTGTCCTGGGGGGCATCAGGCACAGCATCACCAGCCGGGCAAGGGAGGGGATTGTCCTGCTCTGCTCTGCACTGGGGCGGCCTCACCTCAAGTGCTGGGGACAGTTTTGGGTGCGACAATACAAAAAAGGCATTAAGCTGCTAGGCGGGATCCAAAGGAAGGCCATGAGGATAGTGAAGGGCCTGGAGAAGAAGCCTTATGGGTACTAAAATGTATTATTTAAGCAACTGTCTATGCGTAGACAACTCATTATTCTCAGTTCCACCTGTGGCCAGCATTTCTGATTAAAACTTCATGCACAGTGCCTTTCAGGATGTCAGCCTCATCTGAGAAGTAACACATATTACTATGAGTTTCTGCAAGCACTCGTTCAGGAGAGTTCCACCCTGCACATTCCAACTTGGAAAACAAAACTGTACAAGAACAGTTTGAGTGAATCACGACCATGGCTCAGATTGTAGACTAGAAAGAAGACTTCTGTTGGTATTTCCCAATGAATCCTTCCTGAGGAAAAAAAAAATCCCAGTTTTTCTAGAATGCTGTGTTTCTATTCTACTTTTTTCATATTCGGTGACTTTATTGTGCTTCTAGCTGTTCTGTTACATGGATTTCTGTTCTGCTTTTGTGGCACACCATTAGAGGTGTTTACTGAGGAGGCGGTGTTAGGAATTCTTCAGGCTGTGGTGTGTCAGGTAGCAGTTTCTATAGTGGTTTTGAACCACAGTCCAGCATGTTGCTTCTGATCATGTAGGCAAACAGGATCTTAGATTACAGTGAGTTAGGTATGAAGAGAATATTGCTAAGCTTTTGTACTGCAGGGTTTGTTAGTTTTCACTTTAGTGATCCTCTCATGAATCCATAAGGCTAATGTGGATGTTCTTGGTCCCCATTAACTTGTCAATGCATCAGTGGCAACCTAAGAAAAGCCTCTCCAGCCTGTTTCTGACACTACTGTATAGTGTTGCATCTCTCAAGCCTTTATGGTCTTGCTAATGCAAGAGGCAGTGCAGAAACAGGGTTTTATTATAAAGATTTTGTCCAGCCTATGTGGTACAAAATACTGCTGTCTTCATACATGCTGATATACATGTATGCCAGTTATGTGTGTATGTGTATTTATGTGCAGCTGACTTGAAACATCTCAAAGACAAAATTCAATTCCATGCCACTTTACAAAATATGCTTGTGTCCTTTCCTTCACTTATTACCACCTTAATGTTTGTTTTAGCATGCCTGAAAGCCCACAACTACAAGTATTTATTCTCCTTAAATGCCTATCTAGCAGTGTTTTACCTGTTTGAGCTATTTATTAATTATTTGTTTGAACAACACCCCTGAGTCCCAGATAAGGCAAGGTCCCGCTGAGACAAGTACTGTGTAAATACATAGTAAAAATCCCTGCTTTGAAGAGTTTCAATATAAACTGTATTCCTTTGATCAACAATATACGATGGACTGCTGTGCCAATCTTGGTCCCCTCTGAAACTCAGGCTTCCAATTTATCCTCTGTTTGATCCTGTAAATTGCAGAATGGAGGCCAAGATTGACAAGATGGCTGAGGTGGGAGGAAGGAGAGAAGTACAGTGGAAATAAGAGAAACAAAAATGATGGAGTAGTTTTTATAACTGAGTAGTGACTAAATATTTGAAAAATGACTGGAGATATGACAGGTACATAGTAATGAATTATATGGTGAATGAAAATAAGGGTGGGATGTTGCCTCTTCTAGCATTAGAGCTTCAAGGCATTGTGGTAACCTAGTAGGTGGCTAGTAGGTAAAAGTTAAGGGAGAGTTAAAGGAGATAATCGGTGCAACAGGTAGTTAAGCTGTCGATGTATTTGCCACAGGATACTGCACGTGCAGAAAGCTTATATGGGCTCAAAGTGTGACTGGACAAATTAGTGCAATAAAAAGACATTGCAGGCCATTAAACAGAGATGTTTCCTCTGGCATAGGACTGGGAAACAAACTTCCATTGGGCCAGGGAGTAACAACTTTGCTCTCCAGTTTTAACTCCTTATGTTTGCAGATAACCATGTCTGGCCACTGTCTGTCATGGAACATTAGTCCTTGCTGTGACATGGCACATCTTCGTATTGTCATCCTGTGCTTTTTTATTTGTCATCATCTTCTTGGGGAAGTCTGGTATGCTAATGTAATGGCAGCCACTAGACTTTATTACTGTTAAATTTGCCAAAATTTTTTGCTTTGTGAACAAACACTGGCCCTTTATTGCCCTTTCCTCAGCACAGAGTTGGTCATTTCTGTAAATGAGCCATTGCTCTTGGGCAGCTTGTCATGGCCAAACTCTTAAAGTAAATGAGCATGTCCCTACTGTGCCAGTCGGTTGGACCTGATCCCTCAACTATTTCCAAATGCTATCTCCTGCTGACATTCCTAATGTCTACTGGTCCAGGGAGGTGCTGATTTTCCTACACTGAACTCAAAGTAACTACTTCAATGGTCTAGAAAGTCCTATAACAACGCTGGAAACAAACAAGTGAAGCTAAAAAAAGGCTAAAAGCAGACGTAGAAATTAATTCTAGTTGTGCAGATGATTTTGGCAATGGATGGTTTATAGTGGTAGATGCATCAAGGGCATGAAAGGCCAGAATAAAGGAAGTTGGCATGGATGCAAGATGGATTCATGGCCTGTCTCTTTTGGACCCACTGAGATAAAATAAGGGAGTGCATGCAGACTTCATTCCCAGGCCAAGAAGCTAGATGTTTGGATGCCTCTATTAAAGGAGAGGCTATCTCAGTTGACACAGCAGCCCTGTGAACTCTTATTGCTGTGCTCTTCTCTTCTGGATCTGCCATGCTTTCTGCTTGTTTCTGAATTCCATGTATTTTGGACAAGTTATCACCATTTTTGCACAAGGTGCAGATTAGGGGTACATAGAAATCAGATCATAATCTAGAGAAAGATGGAGGAATATAAGTAATACCAACACTTTTCATGAAAGCAATATCTGTACTCTGAACTGAAGAACATTCTGCATACTGAATACCTTTTCTTCTTTGAGACCCAATGGGTAACTTTGATGAGCAACAGTACCTGTAGAGACAGTAAAATCATCACAGCTGTCAGTTAAGCCTACGTTAATGTGTCTTGAAAGAGTGATTAATGGGTTTTGACAAGATCATTGCATTTCATATTTAATCAGATTATGCATCTGTTAGGAATGGTGCACTCCTAACATCTGCAGTCAGAGCCCCTGATCTGTATCCAGATCATCGTTTTGGCAGGAGCATGAAGCATGGTCTACAGTGGACCTGTGACAAGTTAAAGCTATGTGCTGTGTAGTGTGCTTTTAAAACGGGCTGTGTTCACCTGCATGGCTCCTATGTGTGTGTGTGTGTCATAGGCTCCTTTCCTGGTGAAAATCCCAATATGGTAAAGCATAGAGCCTGAAGACAAAGTAAATGGAATATTTTACTAAAGGGGAGGGGGTGGTACAATATAGTGTTAGCACACATATATCAGTGTATGTGTGCCTAATTCTTGCTTCCCAGCTCTGCTAGGTGCTTCCTGTGTGACTTCTCTCAAGCTGGCTGCAGTCCAGCTGTAAGAGTTTGCCCTAATTTCCTCTGGATCTTATGTTCATCTCTGATTTGGTTGGTAGTACTTTTTGATATTGTGGGGCTGTGGAAGCATGGGGGCAACATCAGGGACTACAGTAGTGGAGGTTTATCTGGCTTACAGAAATATTAAGAGTCATGATTTGAAGATGATCGTATACCTATTTGAGAAGCTCTTAAAATACATGAGACTCCCTGCCTGGAAATACATGGAACAAACTGATGCATTTTGACTGAAGGCTGTCCCAACACTAGCCTTTATTATCTTTTAAAATAATTCTGGTTTGAATTCTTTCTGAAACAAAACAAACTGCCTTGGCTATCAAAACCCTCCTCAAGCAGAGAACCAGAGCACAGTATCACAAATACATATGGTCCAAGAATTAAAACAAATTCCATGTAGACCATCTTTCTTTGGTACATGCAGCATGAATGACCTCCCCAAATGCTGTCAGAAATTTAGTTCTGAGGTGTCCTGCTATTCTGTGCAGTGACCGTGTATAAGGTAGTCCTTGTTGGCCAGGAGCAGGCAGGGAAAGGTGGTAGAACTGAACATGGGATGCACAGAAGAGTGCACACAATGGTTTTGGTTTCCCTAGACACCCAGCAGGAGCAGTGACTGAGCAGCCCCCTGGCAGCAAGCTGGGCAATGTAGCAGGGGATAAGCTGTGCTCTGGAGTGAAATAAGGTACTGGCATTTACACAGTGGGGAGCAATCATGATTCTGACCAGCCTCATTCTCTCATCTTTGCAGCTATGTCTCAGGGCTTAAAAGTAGGCTACGAAAGTACACTCCAGGGGGAGTGTGAGCAGGAGCCAAGTGTGAGCTTTCCTTGTCAGTTAGACACTGTCTGCCTAGGACTTGTTTGACTGTCACCACTGTCACATGAATGATACTCCTCAGCTAACCTGTGGAACATAAACCCCCCACCCCAGGGAATGTGGGAGCAGGGCTTGCAAGGGAGCTGCAGCTTTCATAGGGAAAGATGATTTCTAGTTTCACCTCTCTCATTTCTTTTTCCTGTCAGGGACTTCATGGTATGCAGGGTCTTAAGCAATCTTGCGCTTCCTTTGGAAGATGAGGTCCCTGCTTTGACAGACTGAGAAGAATTAATTTTCCATTTAAATACCAGCTGTCACCCCAGACTGGTTGCATGACCATCTACATCTGCAGGGCAATTTTCTTTTCAGAAAAACAAGTCATCTTATTTGCTCTGTGCATCTCTAAAATGGAGGATTATTGTTTTTTAAATAAACAATAAGTAGTTAAAAGACATTCCAGTCAACAAATACAAAATAACAGCCTATAATTCCCTTGTTGTGACTATTGTAAAAAGCAGTATTTTATTAGACAGGCTTATGCCATCTCTTGGTATATATTTGCCTTCAGATATGTCAAAAGGTGTCCAAATGTCCATGATCAGATGCAGGGGAGTTGCTTTGAGGAATAATTATGCACTGGTACAACAAAAAGATACCAGTGATTCATAATTTTGTTACATAAATCATCAGTCTCATTACTGGGAGAGGGGATTAGAATCGCTTGTTCAACAATGTTGTCTCCAAAATGGTGTTAAAGCTTTACTCCATGTTTCAATACTTTCTGTTGTATTCTGGTTATGCAGCAAGTTTGGAACCCTGATGTGGGAGATTCTGTTTTCATCTAATGTGGAAAATCTGCCTGTTTGAGTGAACTATTAGTCCAAACTGAAAAGACGCAAAACAAAGGCTCTGCTGAAGAAAGAAGCAGGATGAGGCACCTGGTTGAGAGAAACCATCCCTGTTCAGGAAAACATGTGAATGCCTGTGTCCATACTCCTAAGCAAGGAGCAAGGCAAGCAGTAACAGGAATGGTTTCCTAACTCAAGGCACTTCTCTGACAGTTTTGCTTGAGGGAGGGGCAGGGCAGCTGTAAGTTTTGGGGAAGATGGACTGTTTCCATTTTTGTGGAGTATGTTGTCTTGGGTATACTGAATAAACTGGGGAAAATCTTGAGAACAGAGCTAGACTGCATTTGTCTCTGACGATGGCATTGTTCTGAAGACACCAGGTAAATGTTGGCTTAGTGAATACTGTTGGCTAGAAAACCATTCCCCTTCCCTTGGCATCCTGTTTGCCAACAGGGAAACCTGTCTGTGTGAGCTAGCCTGAATTTTGACAGTTGAGTTCTGGGACTTAGTGTGGAAACTGTGCCTGGAGGGCTTTCAGTATGTCCCTTACAGGCTGTTAGAATGAGGACTGCAGTTGGATTTTTTTTCCTTGAGCTCCACATTTTACTGTTGAAGAATTTTGAAGTGCTCCCAACTTTTAAAAAGGATGGGAAAAAGCATAACCACAAAGGTTTGCTGAACTTAAAAGCTTGAGAGCCAGTATAAAACCGGTGCAGGGCTTCATTAGTTATCCTTCATCCATTAACCTCTGGACCGAGCTTGCCATGGGGCACCACTAAAAGCAAGTCTTGTGCCTTGGACACAAAGACCTTTCTGCTTGCCTGCCCTGTAGTCACCCAACACCTCAGAGAATAAATCATCTCCAGGTTTTCCAAAGCCTCTAGAAATGGAAGTTTCCACATCTGTTGTTAGTCTACCAAATTGGGACTTGATGGGTAGATGTTTGACTGAAACTCAGTGTACAGGTGTATAAATATGTACCTATGGGAGCTAGATGGTCACAGCCTATTTCTTAAGCCTGGTGCAAAAGATCAGACCTGCACATGCATGTTTATGCCTACTGTGAGATGAGCATTTGTCAAGCACCAGGCTCTGGCAGTGTTGGTGCTATTTTGAATACAGCTGAGACCAATTGGAGGCTGTGGGCTGCATTGTTGTGCAGAGTTTTATGTTCAAGCATCTTGCCTGTGTTTTCCTTGTTGGCCTGCCTCCCTCAGGATTCAGTCTAACATTGCAAGCAGCTTTAAATAGTGCAAGATAACACTGTTTGAAGAGTAGCACCTTGCCTGACAAAGAAAAGTTTTGCTGTGCTGCTTAGATCCAGTCACCAAGCTCAAATCTAACTTTATTTCAAAATAGCTTTAGTCTGAGACCTTGAGCGGGTAATGTGCCTTGAGCTGGCATGAAGATGGGTGTAATAACATCCCATATGCTCTTAGAAAGAGCAGTAGACTCCCTCTGCCACTGGGAAGTAACTACTGTCATGTCTGTTAGAACAAAGCACTGCTTTTCCTCCTGCAACATCTTGCAGTGCTGTTACAGTGGACTGCTCGAAAGAAATTTATCTTATTTTCCCCTTTTTGAGCTCTGTAAGTCCCCAGAGTTCCATATTATGTCAAAAGTTAAAAAATGGACCAGTGAAAAGAATAGAAGTAACTCCCCAATGAAACCAAGTGTTTACTGTGGAGCAATATGGTATCAAGTTTTTAGCACTACTGACCTGAGCTTGTGGAGTTTCCTTTTGTGGAGACTATAAAAGGTTGTCTGGGCACAATCCTGAGCAACATGCTCTAGGGGATCCTGCATGAGTAAAGAGGTTGGACTAGATGACCTCCAGTGGTCCCTACCAACCTTAATCATTCTGTGATTAGTGGCTCTGCACAACTGCTTATTCAAGAAAATGAAATTATCTGTATGTATTTCATTTCAGTGGTACTTAGAACTGCCTCACTCAGGCTTTTCAGAAAATTGCAGCCAATATCTGAGATGTGATGCTGCTCCACAGCATGTCATTTCTGTGTCTGCAGGGAATTCTCCATCCCTTGGGAGTTAGATCATCCTTAGAGAAGCAGATCTGCAATTTGAAATTTGTGCTTCCTGTGTATAGCCAAATGCATTAAAATCATCTGCCATTACTTTGGCTGTATTTTCTGGGCTTTCCAAATTTTTTTTTAGCAGTGTAGCAGCCATACTTGAAACTAATACTGATATTTAGTAGTTAAGACGCCTAAGCTGTCCTATAGTCCTGCAAAGTCCATCAACTGTTGTTCACTTAGAGATTGGTTTCAGCAAGGCACTGGTATTAAGGAGATATAATTCCCAAGTTTTCTGTGCTTTGGCATCTTTTGAATTGATTTATCTTCTCTGAGCATTACATATATATATGTGTGTGTGTATGTGTTGGTATAATGGAATGTCTGTCAGTTGCAAGGAGGACAAGGCTCTTGTGAAAACTGATGAACACGCCAATGTGCTTTATAAAAGCTGAAATTCATAATAACTACAGCAATGCAGAGTTGTTTTCTTTTTCAAGGAAATTTTCCATAAAGGAAGAATTGTATTCCTTTTATTATGCAGCTACAGTACTTACCATGCTGGAAAACTTTGAAGAATAATACAGAATAGATTTGACCTTAGAGAGGAACATTATAAATTAGAGTTGCTTTTAAGAATTCAAATTAGATTTGCAAACTGGTTAGTTTGATTGAGCCAAGATGATCTTGTAGAGAAAGGGGAAAATGGTGGTAGCAAGATAGATAGACACCTGCTCATTAAATCCTACAGAATATTCTTTTTACTTTCTCCTGCTTTTCCCTCTGGTTTTGTTTACCCATTAGCAAGCATTTGTAAGTAAAGTCTTTCCACTGTTTAAACTAGAGAGGGAATTTTTTTTCTTTAAAGGACTTACTCTCTAGGGCTTTTGTCTTTGCTCACTGAAACTCTTCAGGACACTGAATTGGGGTTCTGTGAAGTTTTTGTTTGCTAAAGGCTACAGTAGCTGCAAGCTACTTTTCTGGCAAACTAGTAAGGGAGAACAAAGGAGAGAGCTAACTTGTAGGGATGACACAGAGGGACTGAGGGGAAAAGCTTGGCATATTCATTGTGAGCATCTGGTGTGAGACATCAGGGACAGGAGTGTCCCTCAGACAGTGGGCACTGTTGTGGGGTGAACACCTCCTGTGAAAAGGCAACCTCTATAGGCCAGCCCCTGCCAAATCCTTCCCAGATGGACAAGAAAAACTGGCTGAGCTGTGTTTCTTCAGTCCAGTCTTTTACCTAGGACGAGGAGAAAAAACTGGCAGTGCTCAAAAAAGAATTGGGAAAGGCAAGCTGTTGCTTAAACTGCCCATTTTGCTCATAAGGGTCCGAATCTGTCTTCTGATTCTGACTAGTGGATTTGCTTTTCATTCACAGACATTTAACAAAGCAAAAGTATTGCAGCAGGGTGAAAAGAAGGAACAGGAGTGAAAGATGAGGGCTGCTAATAGGCCTGAAAATGAATAAAATACAGCACAAAGAACGACAACTGCAGCAGTTCCTCCTTCAGCAAGAGTTTTCCATCTGTAATTCAGCTTGATATTTTGAGAATCTATTTGGCAGCTGAAAGAGACTTCACCTGCTAACTTTTTATTTTAGAGAGGTTGAAGTGTGGTGGGAGGAGAAGCTTCTAAATCACAAGTATAAATCAGTTGGACAAAATGGTTTCTCTTCTTATAAATGGCTCATTTTCAAGGGTGGCTTCTAATTCCTTTCATTGATATGAGGAGGGGTAGATTAGATAATGAAGAGTAGATTAGGTCAGGAGCACTGGTGCTGTCCTGGGAACAAGGATTTCACTCTTTTAAGATTGATTCTGTGGGCTACAAATGCCTGTTTGCCCCCAATGTCTCATTTCATGCCCCCTTCTTCCATCCCCTTCAGTTTTGTGTGGATCTTTCTCACTGGGTTGAGGCCAGGGCCACCTGCTTGCACACGTTGTGTGTCCACCCTGTTTAATTTGTCCAGCATCCCCAGCCAAGTTGGTCGAGGCTCAGCTCTAGCTGTGTCTCTCTGCCAGGGCTTTGCAGCTGGACATACAGCCTGAATTGAAGTTGTCTGGATTTCAAGTGTAATCTGTTTTCAGCAATTGCTCGACACTGATGTCCGCTTCTCACTCAATACTTGGTTGGATTCTTGGTGTCACTTTGACCATCAGCTAAATGAAAAGTAACTGTTTGGGGAAATCCTTCACTTGATTTGTACCCATGGAAATTCTACAGTCCCTGCTTTGCCAGGCATTTGGCTCTTGACTTAGTGGAGACATTTCTGCAAAACTCAGTGCATCCACAATATGCTTTTAAAATGGGGAGGAGCAAGCATACACCTCTGCGCTTTCACAGCTGTAAACCGAAATGCAAAGCGTTGTCACAGCTGTGACTGGCTGGGGTGTGCCTTGTTCTTTTCCTATGCTCAGCTTTCAGCAGTTATGGGGTTGCCACCTAGTCTAGCACCTAATTTTTCAGCCAGCTTCTCTTTCACAAAGAAGGATTTTAAAGCTATCTCAATGTGTTTTCAGTATGTGACCAGGTCAGTTACTACTTTCTGCTTTTGTGGAGGAGGGCATAAAGAAATAAGATCCCTGATCTTGAGCACCCTGTATAAATAGGAGTAAATCAAGGGCAAACATAGATGCAACACAAAGGTGAGTTTTTGAAAAGGAAGCCTCTACGAGTTAATTCTAAATGATCAAAGACAAATTCTTAGATTTTCTGTTACAAACAAATGTTTAATGAAGTCTGATGCTTTTGTTAAATGCAACAGCTGCATGTGACTTCAGGAGTGTCAGCTTTGGACTGGATAAAGTCAAGATCCCAGCTAAGTCTTTGTTATCTGCAGTGGTAGTCAGCACTGGATGCTTCAGGGGGAGATGTAAGCATCATGCCAGCAAGTTGTCTATAAAGAAAGTTTTCCTTCCATGTCTTAATAGTTGTTGACTTATGTTCTAAAGTAACTTCATTTACCTAACCTATTTCCTAAACAGTGATAATGTTTTGTATCAAAACAAATGCTGCTATTTTGAATGCTTCTATGGCATCTTCCACAGACATCTTATGGTAGAGCTTTGCAGGTTAATAATGTGGAAAGTGTTTTATCAGTTCTCCATCTAGCATTTTTCCTTTTCACATGGGCTCCTAGTCTTATTCACAATTTGAACAATAAATCTCAGAGGAGCTGGTTTAGAGTTATCCTCTCTGTAGCCGTTTTAAAAATACCACATTTTTATATAGCTGAAATGCTCACAACAAACAACATTTCTTCTCTGGTGCATTTTTTAAAATTTGTTTTTATCAGATCTCTGGAGTTTTGTTGTTGGGATTTTGTATGAACACTTACTTTAGAATCGCATTTATATTTAAAAACTGTATAATACAGTCAGAACTTTGGAAACTGCACTCAGTTTAGACTTCAGCTTCCAAAGACATAAGATAATCTTATATTTCAGAAGCCACACACTGCAGTAACTGCTCTGTACTGGAGCTGCTTTTTTTAATTTATTCCGAATGGAAAGTGCCTATGGTTCTAGCTTAGCAGCTGCCATGCATGACACTACTGCTATTATAGTTCATGATTCAGACTGCCACACCTGAAGGGGCTAAAAAAGCAGGAATAAGTCTTTTAAGCACTTCATTATTAAGTAAAAGATGTTTCTATCTTTCAGGGACATAAAGAGAACCTGAGTGCTACAGGTGGTAATGACCCACAATCCAGACTTGTAATTAAGTTATGGGATTTCAGATGCAGTTGCAAAGAGTTCTGAATTTACATTTATTATCAGATTATTCTACCAGCATTATGCTGGTAACAACCTATTAAAAGCTCCAGTGTAGATCCAACACTGAAACACTTTAAGCAGGAGTGCTCACCAACAGTGTTCTTTATCAGCTAACCTTGGCAGTATGGTAGCATTTCCTCTGCTTGCTTCGTGTTCATCTGTTCATCAAAATCTGCTTCTTAGGGGTCTGAGAGCCAAGAAAATTCTTTCGAAGCTGCATTGCTGATAAGTGGAATGGGTCGTATGGGTTGTGTGTTAGTTTTAATTCCATGCTCCCCATATTTCAGTGTGTGATGTCTACTCACCAGAAGAGCTTATTTAATATTGTGCTTTCACTAAATTAATCCTTATTTCTGCTTAAGTGGACACTGATGTGGCTAGAAAAGACAAAAGGAAACAATCATTTTAGCCCCTAGGCAGTATGGATAAGCAAACAAAACTGATTTTGTTCTGTGCAGTAAGACACTAATGCTAATGAGAATACTATGAAATAAGGTGCTGTGCTAAGGAGCTGTACAAAAGAAGCCGGTGGCAGCTGTCAAGACTTCCAGGCAATGCTGTCCACACTTCAGTCCCATATCCAGACTACAAATTTCTATGTGTGCAGCCAAGGGATGCTCTTGTAACAGCTGCCTGTCAGTTAATAGACATGTTTAGGAGGATGGATAGATGTACATGGCAACACAAGGAAGAAATTCATATAAAGGCCAAAAAGCATTCCTCAACAAGAGGTCTTTGGGGCTTAGTGTGGAGAGGTGAGTAGGAAACCCATGATGAGATTCCTGCATTTGAAAATAGCAGTCAATGGGATAAAAAAGGTCAGAGAGTGAGTGTCTGTATTCCCAGAAGCTGAGAAAATAAACCCACAGCCTAACATAACTGGATTAGGGAGATTGAAAGTGGATTACAGTAGGGAGAGAAATACTCAGATTTCTCCATAAAAACCAGAAGGTATATGGGATGGAGAGTCCTGGGCTTTTGAAAGATCTGACCCAAATAATGTCTGAGATCTGTGAACATGGAGGGAGATATGCTCAGAGGTAGGCTTGTCCCCACTGTAGCTGTGCCTTGCTCTTGCTGTCCAGAGCACTGAGCAGTTGTTAGGAGCTTGGCAGTCAGTTTTGTGAGGTGCTGTCAGTGCATCCCCAGGAGGCTGGGGAGCAGGCTGAAACCACAAAGCTGACTTTGGGAAAGGCCTTCTTTAGGTCACTGAGCTTCTGTTACCAGCCACAAGTCATGGGGAAAGGGTCTTTGCTTTCAAAGAAGCGCTAGAAAGACCACTCCTCTAGAAGGGTCTTGGAAAAGACTCTGGTGCCCAGGTTTGGCTTAATCTCTGAAAACCTGAAACCCAGCTACTATGGCATGTTAACATCTATAGCAGAGCTATTTCAGGCTGGTGATAACTGCTCCAGGACAGGTCCCTATAGACACTATTCAATAAAAATATCTTCTGACACCTTGCATCTTTCATTGAAAAGAATTGCAGTGAGTCCAGTCAGCCCTGTCCAAGGCACGGAACACGTAATGGACCGGTACAAAAAATGCACAGCGCTTTCAAACTCCTTTATTTTTGTAATGAGTTAATGTTTCTGGTTGCTAGCACAAGTGAGATGCAGCTAATAGTTAATCTGCTGAGGGCATTGCAGGTGCTCCAACAATCATACCCTTCCTATCAGGAGACAAAATGCCTAACTGTGCTTGGAGCACTTTCCATTGAAAAAACACACTTCAGGAGGAGTGTTGATTACACCCTTCCATGAAAAATTAAATCTACAGATAATGTGCTGTTTGTAACTTGCCAAGAACGTTGCTCATAAGCAGTGCAGGAGAATCAATTCCCTCATTAGTAGAAATGAGTATGCATCTTTTTATGAATGCTGAGGAATATTATGTTATATGAGTTTTTGAGAAAAAGGTCTTTTGATTGAGGAAGTTATTTGTATGTCTTGTCTGAAAATGTCTTTTCAGTTCTAAGACACAATTTGCAATACATAAGGTTCCAAACATGCGGAAAAAAATGAAGTTGCTAACATACATGAAGTTGCTGAAGTCAGGCTGATAATATTTTACTTGTAAAGTTAGTACACTTCCACTTAGGAACCTGCATTTGTAATCCAAAGCTTGTGCAGTCATATTTTTTTGAAGTGCTTCTGAACTTACTGTGTGTATTTCTTCAATGCCATTCACATTGCTGCTGAGCTGAGGTTCAAAAGATCAAATTGTAAGATCTTTTAGTGGCTTGAATAGCAATTCAATCCTGCTTAATGTGCCTGTTGTAAAATGTTAGAGGGGAGTGACTGTAATTAGTATTTTAAAATATCAATACTTATCATGCCATCTTGAAAAAGAGACAGCAACTTTGTCCAAATCTGGTAGTTATTATATACTTAATAGTCAAGGAATTTTAAAATTGGCCCAAACCTGTTCTTTCTGAAGCAAGTGGTAAAACTCCAGTTTAGTCAAATAGGAGGATTAGATAATGACTGCCTGTAAAGTTCCATCCATTAACATTCAACTTCAGTAGAAATTTTCCATATGTTCTACTTGCAAGACTAGATGACTGTGTTAACTAATTAGAAGCACTGTTCAAATATTTACTATCTGAACTTTCAAACACATGAAAAGATTAATGAGATTCTACTGATTTTTTCAGAGTTGTTCTTGTAGAAAAAAAAAATCTACACTTTGCTAACTGAAAAATAAACCTATTAGGCCAATGCTCATCAAAATCTCAATACCTGTCCTTAAAAATTCTGAGTAGCTATAAAGAACCTTCCCTCATGCCTGAATATCTGAATACTTGTGGAAGGAACCTCAGGGAGTTAAGTATTAAGGGATTCTGTGTTTTTACACTAAATCTTCAGTAAGTGCAAAATAGCTCCTGGATCTAAGATTAGCAGCCCTGGTGTTGATTGATACAAATCTTTCTGGTCCTTAGCCTTGTCCATGCTCAGAGTAGGAAATAGGCTCTCAGTCCCAGGCTGTGGCCAGCACTCTGGAGTTGATTTTTGTGAGGTTGTCTCACCAGTCCTGGCTTCAGCACGGGCTCCTCAGTCTCTCTGCATCTCTCACCCTAAGCAGCTGAGCAAGTACCCACAGGTACAGTACCAAGCTGCTGAGCTGAGACAGTCTGAAAATAAACAAACCAAAAAAACCAGAACTCCACAAACTGAACAACTTGAAGGGTCTGGTGAACTTGAAGCTCATCTACAATGTGTAATATTGAAATATCATTTGTTCTGCAACCTTAATGCATATGGTATTTGTTGAAATTGATTGTAAATGACATTTTCCCTGAGTGGCAAAAGCACTGAAAGCAGCCAGATGGTTAGCAGAAATATATAGTGTATTAACAGACCATGACAATTTGGTCCCATAGCTTTTCTTGCTGGCAACTGAATCAACTTTTTCAAACTGAGCATCTTGATCTTAAGGGTCTTTTCCAACCTAAATGATTCTATGCTCTAAGTGCACTGGAAAAAATGCAAGTTCTTTAGAAGTAATTGTACAATTATTGTTTTTAGATGTCTTTTCCCCTCCGCCTCTCCTGAGTGCTACTACTTCTAATAGAATAAGTGGAAAAATATGTGACAATTTAAGTTGCTAAATTATAATTTATTAGACTGAAGTTCTTTCTTTCCATTTGAGAGGCCTGGCTTGTGTCTGCATACCAAACCATACTTTTTACAATCTCAAAGAAAAATCATATGTACTAGGAAATTTTTTAAATTAACTGAGGCCAGAAGGCACAATAATTGTCATTTAATCTAACATCAATTTTTTCTCTGGGCTAAGTAATCCACACTCTCCCTAGGATGAGGCATGCTGGCCATTAGCGTAATAAAAAACCTCTTTTTGCAAAATGCCTAATTTGACTCCATTGAAAACTATTCTTGGGGTGGAGATATTTTCTGCATGTCTGAGCGGCTCTATCAGGATATAGAGGAGGTGAATATCTGGCCTAAGTTGCAAGAAGGCACCAATTCACAGGCTCTGGATCTGGCTTGCAGCTTTAAACATTTTGATGACACCCCGGGAGGGAGAAAAGATAGCATGAGTACTAGCTGTAGAGCTCACTGCCATGCCAGATCAATGGGGGTTTTGCTAAATAACTCGGTAAATCATTAATGTGCTGCTGTTAAAAAAATCCTCAATAGTGAGATGAGTCCCATTGTGAGATGATGCTTCAAAGAAATAATTTGGAGTGGTTCATTGCAGAAATTTAAATTGATGCCTTTCAACTTTGCAATGCAGGCAAAAAGAAATTACGGTTTAGAAAAAATAATAACCAGAATCTTTAAATGATTCAGTCAACTCAGATGCCTGCTACGAGTCTTATAAAAAGAGAGAGTGAGTAATGAGTGAACTGTTGTGGAAATCTTGGTATTTTATTGATGAAAATAGGCAAATTCCACAGGAGATGACATTATTGATTAGGCGGACACTAAGCTTCAGGAAATCGGGTTTCAGTTCCAGTATCTGCTGCAGACTCCATGTGATGCTGCTATCACTTCACTCTTGGGCGAAGTTTATCGTTCAATCTACAAACCCTGCCTGAAACTGGAGCCACATCATGCTACACACAACACAAATACCCTGGAAAAGAGCCTCTTCCTCCAAGATCTTCCTGTGCAATTAAGCCACAAAAAGGATAAAAAGAAGATAGGGTTGCACAAAGCTGCACAGCAGCAGTATTGAATCCTGAAGCAGCAGTCTCCTGGTGCCCAACTCAAGGCCATTCTACTAGATCGTAGCAAAACCAAGATTTGACCTAGGTTTGCTCAGACAAATAGACCACACATCTTTCTTTGCTACTGCAGTGAAATCTTAGTTACAGGGGAATTATGAAAAGTAAATGGTCTCTTCAAATACCTTCCAAACTGAATTTTCCTATGATCATAGCATAAGGTATATCTTGGTTTATTTGTTTCAATACTTTAGGGAAAAAATGAAAGAGAAGACATTTGCTACATTTTCTGTTGCAGGCAGCACTGAAGGAGAATAAAATCTTTAAAATGGTGTGGCTGTTAAACTCTTGCTTGACATATGTAATAGAGTCAAACTTCAGTCACATCCACGTATACCGTTCCTTGGACTGACGTGCAAGTATTTGTCCTATAGTGTTCATTACTTGGAAGTGTCTTGGATATCTATGAGAATGCTGCAATCAGCCTCCAGATTTTTTTATTTTTTTTTTTGAATGCTTGGGTGCCAAACTCCTTTCAAGTATTTTACTTTGTGGTGAAACTCTACTCAGTAGCTTCTATTACACTAAAATAAGCCAGCAGGACTTACCCTCCCTGGCATTGTCCTATACAGGCAGTGGAAAAGAGATCTAGAACTTGAATACAGCCAGCAATTACAGAGTGGGATCCAGAGTGCTGATGTGCCAAGGGTGTAGCAATCTGAAAGACAGATTCATTGCAGATCTGACTTATGCATCAATCTTTATCCAGCAAAGTATTTAAACCTTGCTGAAGTCTTAAGTACATGCAGATGATTTCATGCTACTCCAAAAGATGAACCTAATTATGCTTTCTGCTGCAGTCATTTAGAAATCATCTTTAGGGAGCGCTTCCCATTTGTCCAAATACAATATCCAAATAGATACAGGGGAAAATATTGCAAAAGGTTTGTTTTGCTCGTAGTGAATTAGACTGAGTGGTATGTGATAAAAATGTGGTGTGATACATAAAGCACTTGCATCCCACACTGCATATGAATGCACTGCTTAAATGAATTTGGTGAATTCATAATGTGGTGCAATAGCTGCTGAGCAGCACACGAGCCTTTTGCTAATGTTCATCTCACACTGGAGTCATGACATGTTGGAATTTAGACAGAGAAGAGCAAGGGTTACCTGCCAAAATTAACTATCTTTGTGCGCTGAAAGGAAACAGATCTCCTCCCATGCAGCAAAAGTTACGGCCACTACAGAATGATGTGACTGTGAGGAGTGACCTGCCAGACAAGGAGCCCAGTTTCAGGGTTTGCTGTGGGACTTGCCTGCTCAATGGACTCCCCCCACTCGGGCTAGTGTTTGCTGAAGGAACCTGAGGCATTCAGGCTCCAAAACCTGCAACTCCAAACTGAAGAAGGATTTTATTTGTGGCACTTGAGGGCTGTAGCAAAATAATGATTTAAGGTATTGTCCCAAGAGAAATTAAGCAATCATTTCAGCTGAAACCCAGCTTTCTATGGGACTCTGTCATGGCTGCTGACAGGGTTTTGTTTTGTCAGTCGAAAACTGCCCCTCTAGTAGGGGTGCTCAATTTGGCTATGTGATGGAGATATCAGTCACCTGAAGGACAGGATACTTAAGGACTTAAACATTTTAGGAGGATTTAAGTCATGGGATCTGGGGGTCTTGTGGAGCCTAGCAAGGATCCTCAGTGCAAACATTTTGATTTCAGAACATATTCATAGGTTATTTGGTCTTCACCCCAGTATATCATAAGACCTTAAAACAATATATAGTGCTCCTGTACTGCAAACAGAAATCCCTGGGAAATAGAAACAATTCATCAGAAGGAGATGCAAGTTGGACCTGAACTTATCTAATGATGTGACATTACCATTGCCCTGGTATTTTGTTGCAGTGGTTAAGCTCCTTCACTGTTAAAAGTGGCATCCTCTTTCATTTAAATTTGTCCCCCTTCTTCTCTCAGCTGTTGTCTTATTACATCTTTCTCCAATAGTTAAATGTATCTTCAATACCCAGAACTTTATCCACATCAAACAATTCCATTCTTAAGTCAACTTTTGATATTTTTTTGGTAATTTGAGTACACTAATTAAGCCTATTGGTTCAAGATTTTTTTTCTTCCTCAAATTGCAAAATTCTGCTTCCTCACCAACTTTCCAGTATCTTTTCTGAAATGTAAAAATGGCTGCGTGTAGTATTTTAGTGGTGGTGTCAGACATGTCCCAGCAAACACTGCTCTTCATTTGCAAGATGCAGAGTTATGCAGAAGCTTTGTGGCAAATAGTTTAAGGCGAAGCATATGTAGAACACATTTTGAGAATCCTTTAAGGACCCAAAATTGGATCCTTCTACTGCTGACAGCTCCTAAGTGCTCCCACATAACATCCCCTAAGTAAAAGTACTTGCTTGGAACAGTACTTAGCCCATATGCAAGCTCACTGGTGGGGTGCTGTTGTTGTGACTGACTTACTACAAGGAAAAGCATTACCCTCTCTAGAAATCCCAATGCATAAATGTGCTGTATAGGCTCCAATTTGTTTGCTGAAGTTAAGACAGGAAAAGACAACTTTGCACAGGTTGAGTTTTCATTTTTCCCCTTTCCTCAGTGAGGTGGGCTGTGTTGTCATTTTGGCTGGTATTTTATACAATGGAGATGCACCAGCATGACATCATAGTGCAGGCATCCTTCTTTCAGTGACAAAGTCCTTTGAGCATTCAGGGTCTGTATTGGTGCTGGGCAGTTTTCCCAGTGGCTGCCAAAGGATTTAGGAGTGCCAAGCTCACCATTTCTCAGTGGTATTTCTGCTTCTAACTTCCTTCAGTGCTTTTTTCGAAGCTCTGCAGCAACACACTCCCATCATGGCAAAGGAGCACAGCACTGAAAGCAAGACAGAATTTGCTGTCTTGCCTTTGTACAAAACAAGCACAGAAATTAGGAGAGATTTTTCAGGACAAGAATCTCAAGTAAAGAAAAATACTGTCATATTGGGCAATGTGCCTGTTCCTGGAGATACTGTGGATTTTGAAAAGCTTCTGATTTATCTAGTCTGTTTTGTAAGCCACAGGGGACTGCATGTCATGCTGCAGTTCTGCTTGCTGAGACTGAGGCTTTGCCACTCTCTGCCTTGACAGTATCTCTGGGAGCCTGGTTTAGGTTGTGCATTGGGACCACAGAATGGGGTCCTTGGGAAGACCCTTTTCAGGGAGAAATTGTGTCCAGCCCTGCATCCTTGCAGCAGCATTTCTTAGGTAAACAATAAGCTCTACATGTGGTTTTGCACACTGACATCCCTACCTATCCCCTCACATCCAGGCAAACCGAATATTTATCACCACTCAGCTCCTGCAGGCCTTTAAAGCAGACTGTGAACACCTCCACCACTCCCAGTGCATTGGGAGCAGCCCATTTATGCCATTTCATGGAGGGAACAGCATCTCCAACAGTCTGAACCCAGCTGGCACTGTTTCTTTTGCTGCCAGGGGAAAGGACAAATCCTTGAACAAAACGGCCCCCTTTAGGGGAGTGATATGGTTTCAACTGAGCTTGTTGATAGGGCAAGAAGGCAGAATCATTTTGCATGAATCCATGGGAGCAGAATTTGACCTCTGAAGAGGAAGATTGAATTTATCCATCATCTTCCATTTATCCCTCTATCAGGAGATCTGTGAATGCTGCCCAGGGGTGTTTCACCCCTCTGCTGGGGCAGCACTCTGTCATTGCATCAGCTGCCTATGTATATTTCTTCCCTGATTGTAGACAGGGAGTCTCTCCCCTGTCTTCCCAGACATGTAACACAAATCCACCTTCCCCTCATGGCTTGGCTTCTTATCTGTTCATGCATAGTGTACACAGTGCATGTTCATTTCTTCTTGTCCAGCTCATCCTTTGCTACTCTCAGAAGTATCTTGGTACTTCATTGCTTGAATGGACTCAGTAAAATTCCTTGGAAAGAAATTTTCTTCTTCTTCTTCACTCATATCATATGCTCTGAAATTCATACCCAGGTGACATACAGGAAAGAGTGAACTCAGCTTTTCAGTGAGAGCATTGATGGAGAGCTTTGGCACTAAGTGCTGCAAAGCAAGCTTGCTCATGCTACCTCCATGCAAGCACACACCTGCAAACCCAGAGCAAACATGCACAGAAAATCAGGCTTATGTGGGGCAGGGAGGTTGGAAAGACAAATTATGGAAGCAACTTTCACTTAAAGTGCACAATCCAGCGTAAGAACTCATTGGCAGACCAGGGAGTGTAACTCATTGGCAGATCAGATCATTTGCATGAACTAATGGTCTAGCAAAAACTTACACTGCAGAAAGAAACTTTGAGGTTCGTGGATGTCTTACGATGGGTGGTTCAAAGCCAGAGGACATAAAACTACCTCCTGCAAAGTCGGGACCTGCTGGAGGTTTTGAAAGGTCTCCCATATAGGGGAGAAAACAGGATTAAACAATCCATTCATTCATATATGCTCCAAATGATTCAGGATGACATGGAGATTGCAACATACTGCCTAAAACTAGTAGTGGTGCATTCAATGAGGAACTGGTGAGGCCAAAGTAACCACATAGCTTCTGAGTGTCTTGGAACATGAATCTCCTCCTAAACAAAAGAAATAGTGTTTCTTTCTGCATGCTTGCCCTGAGTGTGGTGTGTAGGTTGAAGCTTGCAGTTTGTGTGCATCATCATTTAGACTGGAAAAGACCCTTAAAATCACTGTGTCCAACCAAATCCAGTGGTGTTACTGTAATTTTTAATTTTTTCCAGGACAAGAGAAAAACTTGCTTCTCTTGATACCTTCTGATCCCCTTTAACAGCTAGGAGAAATGTACGATTTTTTTCTCCCCTACATGAAGAGCTCCGAAACCCAGATTTACTTTACTAGAAAGCATTTAATCATGGGACTGTGATCTCATTTGGCGTGGATATAGCAATCCCTCTCTTTCTGCATAAGCATTGCATGGAGTAGCTAAGAATCAATGGATATCAAAGAGGGAGGGAAAGCTTGCGTGCCCCTTCACTCTAGGGAGTGGGGCAGTCTGTGAGGAATAGGAACTGGGATTAGCTATAGTATTTAAATGCAGTCATGTGCTCTTAACCTAAGGACTATATCACCCTTCCCCTGAAGCAGATGCTTCTCCTACAGTTACGACCAGCCTGGACTTTTTAGTCATGGTACAATTCACTGCCACTGAGCTGATCAAATTATCACAATGTCTGGTTTACAATATCACTGATTAAGTCACAGAGGAGGAAGCTAATTATAGAGGAGCATGCTATTTGCACACAGGGATGCTGCAGCAAGCTCTGCAGGAGGCAGATGGAAGTATTTTGAAAGAAAAAAAAATGGGAAAGGCATACGGCAGCAAAACAATTTTTGCAGGAAAAGCTACAGCTCTCCTTTCTCTTGAGGCATTTCTTCTGTATAGCAGAGATGGTCTGAGAAACACTCTCAGAATTTGAGGGTACAATTCCAAGAAGCTGCTTTAATTTTATTACTGGACATGTGATTATTATGCTACAGACTAGAATAGCTCAAGCTTGGCTTTAATGTCAACCTGTCAGTGTATTCACCACTGAACAAGCATTACATAATTACACTGTATCACAAGATTAGAATATAAGGGATTTTTTTGGGCAGGCGGGGGTATTTTAATACAGAGTGATCTAATTTGTATTGATCCTTCTTTCTTTAACATGTTTAAGGGTAAGCATACTTAGGAGCCAACCACATCATAAAAACAAGGTTTGGAGTCAAATGGAGGAGAGCTGTGGCACAACCACACTGTGGGTACTTGCTCAAAAGATTCATTGAAGAAAATTGAACCAATACAGTACAGTGCCCTTCAAGTGAAACATTTTAAATGCAAAACAATCTAATATTGTACTTGCAACTGACATTTTCTAGAATGACCAAGGGTATTCTTGCATTCCAACTTTACTATGGAAAGTACAAGTTTCCAGAATGTGAATCTGGTATTGTTAAGACAAAGTAAGCTTTCTCTCTTGTGTGATGGGTTATAAATGAGTGTAATAAAGATCTGTTGATACAATATCTTTTAACCCCATTTATATGTATGTTAAGGCCAGAGAAAGATGCAGGGCCAGTGAAGGTTAACCTGCTTTATAAATGCTGTAAAATAGAGCTTTCTGACTTGTCACCATAAGATTAAAAAAAAGTGGTCTGTTGACCAGTGATTCATGGAAATGCTGCTTTGACAGCTTTTCTTGCAAAAGCTGATAGAGTTTAGCTCACAAACTATAACATGCTACCTTTCTTAGAGAAGATTAACAGACAAGGGGGGCTGAAGTGACTTTCCTATAGGACATATATGAATCCCCTGCAGTCACATCATTAAACCCCCAATAGGTCAGCAGAAGTGCAGATAGCACAAGTAGAAGGAGGAATCGGATTACTCCACTTTGGCTAGTTCTGGAAAGGCATTTAGCAGACCATTTTCAGTTTGACAGGATCAGTTAGCACAGTAGGATGGGAGGAAGGCCATAATTTCCTCTCTGTGGGAATGACCATTGAGAAATCAGGTTGTGGGAGAGGCATAAGCATTTACTTTGTGAGGGTGAGCTTTGAAACAGGAGTCATTTATTTTGTCTCTGCTTATAGAGGGCCTAAGTAGCAGTCAGCTGGATTCTGAGATTTTTCTTTGTCCACAGACTGGTAGGTAAGTTTTTGAAAGAAGAATGGGACTAAGGAGTAGGAGATGTTGTGTGAACTACCTCTGTCTGGGGTATCAGTAATACCACACCTTCCACATCCTCACTGAAAGCCTGAGCTATCAGCAGACTGTTGCTGCTTGCTGTACAACACCCTTGCCTGGGATGCTGAAGGTGAGACAGACAGACAGGCTGTCAGCACATGTTGCCACAGAGGAAGGAACAAACTGCTTGAAAAAAATGCATCTGAGGTGTGATTACCCTTCTGCTGGCATAACCTTAGCTTTGTTTGGACCCATGTGCAACTAGGACCTGGAGCCAGGGTAGTCTCTGGTTCTCAGAGAGGAACTGTCATGGAGGTGTCGTGGTTTAACCCCAGTCAGCAACTAAGTACCATGTAGATGCTCATCCTATCCCCCACCCCCCTCAGGGGAGGAGAATCAGAAACAAAAGAGTAAAGCTTGTGGGTTGAGATAAGAACTGTTTAACGATTGAAAGAAAACAGAATATAATAATAATGATGATGATGATGATGATAATGGTAGTAATAGCAGCTTTGAAGGATCCCCTCCAACTAAAACTATTTTATGATTCTATGAATTGTAATGAAAAAGAGACAGAGAGAAATAAAATCCAAGAAAAACCAAGTGATGCACAATAGAGCTGCTCACCACTCGCTGATTGATGCCCAGTCAGTCCCCAAGCATGGATTGGCACATCCCAACCAACTCACTCCATTTTACAGACTGAGCATGATGTTCTATGGCATGGAATATCCCTTTGGCCAGTTTGGGTCAGCTGTCCTGGCCATGCTCCCATCCCAGCTTCTTGTGCAACTCCTCACTGGCAAAGCAGTGAAACGGGAAACTGAGTAAGTAACTTATGGGTAGCACTACTGAGGAACAGCCAAAACAACAGTGTGTTATCAACTTTATTCTCATACTGAATCCAAAACACAGCACTACACCAGCTACTAGGAGGAAAATTAAATCTATCCCAGCTCAAACCATGACAGGAAGGAACATCAGTAGCTGATGTCTAAGTATTTGGTACATTGCAGCACAGAGTTTGAAGTGAACAGAGAATGAGCCTAACATATTTTTCTAGCTAAAGGTAATTAATTGTTATTAATTAGTGGGAAACTCCTGGCATGGAGAATGTCAACACCCTAATGGATTACTTCTGTGTCTGTGCCAGAGAGGTATCCACTGGTGCCAATTTGTGACAATACTCAGAGGTTTGCCTCTCTGGGAGTTGTTGTTGCTCAGGTATCTCATCTGCTAGTGAAGGTCTCACTTGTCTATTAGAGATGCTTGCAAGTCCTGATAACAGCCATATGGGCTGTATAGTCTCTGGATTGATGTGTCCAATAGTGCTTCCCTCTGAAGTGACCCGTGGGGCACTATGAACTCTTAACTGGAGTCAATTTTCTTTCACAGTAGCTCATATGGGGCTGTGTTTGGGATTTGTGCTGGAAACAGTGTTGATAGCACAGGGATATTTTCAACAGTGCTGACCAGTGCTTACACTGGGTCAAGGCTTTTTCTGTCTCTCACACCACCCCGCCAGTGAGGAGGCTGGGGGTGATAAGAACCTGGGAGGGGACACAGCTGGGACAGCTGATCCCAGCTGACCCAAGGGATATTCCAGGCTATATGGCATCATGCTCAGGACATAAAGCTGGGTAAAGAAGAAGGAATGGGGTACCTGGAGAATGATGGCGTTTGTTTTCCCAAGTAAACTCTACATGTGGAGGAGCTCTGCTTTCCTGGGGATGGCTGAGCACCTGCCTGCCCACCGAAAATGGTGAATGAATTCTTCGTATTGCTTTGCTTGTGTTCACAACTTTTGCTTTACCTATTTTAATGTCTTTATCTCAACCCATGAGTTTTCTCACTTTTACCCTTCTGATTTTCTCTCCCCCACCCCACTGGTAGTGGAGTGAGTGAGCAGCTGTTTAGGGCTAAGTTGTTGGCTGGGATTAAGCCATGACAGTGAATAAGTGTGTGACTCTGCCACAGCGGTAAGAAAAAGATGTCATTTCCAGTTGTGGCAAATTCAGCATTCTAAATAGGTGATAAAATAGATACCAATTTTCAGCTTTATTCCTTCAGTACTGTAAGTTGCAAGACACCTGTAACATAAGCTTGAAAATAAGGCATGCTAGATAATTGTGTCCTAGTATTTACTTTCTGAACTGGTCTAAGGAGGATGTTTAAATGTGGAGAACAGGCCTGCTTAAATGTTCATAAGAGTCTCAGTATAAAATCCTAATGAGCAATAATCTGTCTCTAATTCCTCTAATGTAGTCTCTGGTCTGAATGATAGCACTTGTATTACTTTCTATGAAGCAAATTTACCTCCTGCAATTCATTTGCCTGTAATTCTTTTGCAGTTTATATTTGGCTGGTTTTGTTTTATTCTTAATAGTAACTCTATCTAAGCACAGATACATTTCTTTAAAAAAACCCTAAACATATTTAAATAGTACTGAAATAAGATTCTTCTAGCTGCAGCTATAATAACACCTCTAATGTTTAACAAGCCACAAGAACTGGAAGAATAGAATAATTTACTTGGCTCATAAAAGAGCAGAAGTAGTTACATAAAATGAACATATCGGTCTGCTGTTATTCCTATTCTACACAGCTCCCTGTGGCTGATTTCATTTTAGGCTTACTTTTCTTTTTCTGAGGAAAATTAATTCAATGATGATACAGTTTCTTCTGGGTCAGAGAGACCAGGTTACCCAGAAAGAAATGACTTCTCAGAAACAGAAAGATGATATGCTTCCTGGCTTTCAACCCTGTTACTAGAACAATAGATGGATATAAATTTCAACAAATACAAAATAAGCCCAAATGGAGAGGTACTTCAAGAGGGATTTTGAAATGAGACAAAAACAAATGGGTTTACAGAACTGTAAAACAAAATACTACATTACTTATATCACTTTTCCTGAAGGCATAAAGAGATATTAAAAAGTCATTAACTATGCTAGCTTAGTCACCTGAGAATCTTTGGGAATGACACCTCAATTCCACTTTCTTAATGGCCATGTGGGTTTGTGAAAGTGGAAAGACAACAGAACTAATTTTTCTGGAGTAGTCCTTTGCTGGAAAGATGGCAAAGTCCCTAGCAGCTCTGAGACAAGTGCCTGCTGCAAACACACATTTAAAGGTCAGGCCCTGTGTCAGATCCAGTCATTGTGGCTGGTATTCCCGCCTGTGCTAGGTCTGCAGAGGTAGTGCTGGCAGCTTCAGTGGAAGTCTCATTATGTATCTAGCAACCTCTCCAGTCATCCTGTAATTTTATATCTTCTCATTTTATAAGGCTGTGCATTGTACCTGCCTAATTTTATGCTCTTTTGGGGAAAGTGTAACATTTTGGGGCTGGTGAAAACTACTCCAGCTGTCTGATGTTGTCCCTTGGAAGTCAGAGGTCTGCCTTCCCAAGAGGGGACACTTGCAGTGTTTTCAGGAAGAACAGGGCTTTGGGACCAGATCTGCTTCAATGAGTGAGCTAGTGGCATTTCTGGCTTACAGCTGGTATGTTGGTATTGAGCACACACATAACTCAGCTGCTATTGACTTGTCTCCACTGAAGTGCACAGGGCTCTGATCGCTTTCTTTTGTGCAAAACAATTCTGCTACTTGTCTTGGATGATGTAGGGAAATAAGGAATTCGTTGTTGTATATTCTACATTTTAGCCCAACCCTTTGTCCTGTTTTGGTGAGGGGAAATAGCAAACTCATGTACAAAGTAATTGCATTCTGTGACTTGTTGACTGGAAGCAAGAGCAATTTTCATAGTTTATTTGCTAGAGTGATTTCCAACTCTTTGAATGAAAGATGAGCTGGTGGAATTGAAGCCTACATTTAAGGCCTATAAAACATGACATGTTGAGAGAAGGATGTGTATGTATGACTGAATTTCCTCTGAGGGATTTCACAGAGCTCCAGGCTGGAGCTATCAATACTGTAGGGAAGCGTTTCTTTAGCCAGCGACCAGATGAAAGGTGATCTTCCTACTGGGAGTTAGCTGGTGCTTTCAGTCCTGGAAATCCTTATGGCAAAGCAGATCGCTGAGAGCAGCCCCTGCTCTGTTTTGTGAGGCCAGAGGTTTGGCCTTTCTTCATGTCTCTTGTTCTCCCTCTGCACAGCCTTGCTTAGACTACAGTTTTCCTGTGGCTTCAGCCATTGGCATGATACAAGAGTATCTGTGGTATCATGGACAGCAGGAAGCCAAGGTACTATAGGACTAGGAAAACAGCTATTAATTCTGAATATAGTCTGTCCTCTGCTTAGATCTTATTTGTATTGGTTCTCTCCGTCAGTTTTAAGCCCTCAATAGCCTGTCATTATTGGTAATTATCACAGCTGAGAAATCATTGCTGAATAATAAAATGTCTCTGAAGGAGATTGAGGGGCAACAAATGAGGAGATTTGGTGTTCTACGAATTATGGTTGTCTCTGTAAGCTTTGCTCTACTGGGGAAATACCCTCGGCTTGCCTTTTGGCTTTTCCTCCCAGTCCTCCAGGGTGAGGGTGGGAGGACCAGCCCTTGTGAGGGCATGTGCTGGGCCTGGGCATTGTGCAGGGCTTTTCCACATTCATTAATGGATTTTGGGATGTGTAGGACAATGGGGAGCTGTTTCTTTGTGCTTAAATTTGCCTGGCATGTCACCTTGGACTTTAAACATGCCAGCAATACAACTGGTTATGCTTTTAATTTGGGGTGCAGGTGTGGTGGGGGTTGTTGTGGGGGATATTGTTGGCTGTTTTGTGGGGTTTTGTTTGGTTTTGTTTTTTTTTTTTTCCCCCCCAGTAAAGCCATGTCAAAAAGGGTTTATATTCTTATTAAACAATGGCCATACTTAGGCATTTAGAAGCTCTAGTTCTCCTAGGACTACGATCTGGCAGCAGTGGATTGCCCTGGAAATGTGCCAAGGTTTCTTGTTCTCTCCAGATTTCCTAGGATATATGAGTTAAGTGCCTGAAATTTGTTGGGATGAAACTGGCCCTCAGGGCCTGATTCAGAGTCAGGTGTTATTTCACGAGAGTGGTATCAGGCTTGTATTTATTTTGGGATCATTTCAGGATGTCTTTTGATACGGCACCAAGTGGTACTTGGTGTCTCCTGCAGGGCTGTGTGAGCTGAGTCTGTCCATTTGATGACTAGCTAAAGGGAGGCAAACTACAAGGAATTGCAATAATCAGGTTGCTGGGGTTGGGGTAAAATCAATATCTGCGGCAGAATTTCAGTATAGGGAAACAAATGTCAGCAAAGTCAGGTAATATTCAAGAAGTGGAGAATATACCCCTGCTGGGGGTAGGGAGAGGCGGAAGTAGTGGGTGTTTTTTTCCCCCTTTTTAAATTTTTTTTGTCTATTTTTACGTGGGCTTGTTTGGTTTTGTTGTTTTGTTTGTTGGTTGGGTTTTTTTATAGCCTTTAAGTTCTGCAGGTAATCCGTATTGTGGGTTACAGTCCAAATTGATTTTGAAGGCAAGGTTTTATCCAAAAGGTGAATCTGTTGCAAACAAATGAAAATGGACTATTAACTATGATGGCAATGGGGTGACAAGGTATCATAACTTCAGATTTGAATGCATTTATATGTAAGAAAACTTGATTACATTTGGGTTTTCACTGTTGTATGGAGCTGGGGAAAAGAAAGCCCAGTGTAACAGCATCAAATGAGGTAAAAGTGAAATAAATCTACAGAGTAATAGAAAGCTGTTGAGAAATGCAGAGTTTCAGTAAAGGGCAATATCATGAAGGCCAACTTGGCCTATGGATTCTGAGTAAACTTAAATTTCAAGCAACTTTTTATGCAGTAACAAGCTGAGTTGAAAAGGGAGAGGAGGAGGAGGATACCAGACAATAAGGACTTGTCTCTTGAGTGCAGCTAAGTTCTAAATCAATCGGATGGTGCTTTTGAAATGCCAGTGAATGCTTCCAAGCATTATATTAAAATTTCATGATCAATAATGCTGAAAGCTGCACTACACACAGGCTAAAATAACAGCTGATAATTCACCAATATATGAATTTAATAAAATGTTGTTCACCAGTGTTAGCTGCAATGCACCATCCAGGTTATCCTCTTGATTAGAAATTACCTATCAAAACAGTCCTTTTTTGTTAGGTGAGCATAGATCAAAGGCAGTAGTGCTTGTTCTCTGGTGTATTTACTGCCAGAAATAGGTGGCTGTTTATTCAAACTTGGTCTAGCTGCTAAGGAACATAGCTTTTTTTCCTTTCTGCAAACATATTATGGTCTGCATCAAAGGAATGCCTGCAGGCCCAGCTGAGTTCAGGACTCTATCATTCCAGTCAGCAGCAGTCCCTGTCCTAAAGACTTAAAGTATAAATAGGCTGGGAACCAGAGGGCTGGGAAGTGGAAGCAGGTATTTTAAAAACAGGTAGAATTGATTACAAAGGCTCCTTTAGTTATCCTTGGAAAAACCAAAAAATTGATTATTAAACCTATTTTCAACACATAGCTTTATCTCTCCAGGATGCTTCTCGAAATGGGACTTAATTATCCAGGAGCTTCTTTTAAGATTTGCCTGAAGAACTGGATTTTTCTTTTTCAGTAAAAACATGAAGTTTTTTTAGACTTATCAGCTTGAATATAGACAGAAAGTTTGTGTATTATGATACTGAGTGCTAAATTACTTAACTTTTGACTTCTAGATAGTTAAAGTCCCTGTATGATGCTGAAGCTTTGTGTTTACTTGCTACCTCAGTGGTTTGCATCTTTTCTTCTTACTGTTTATCCAGCACGTGAAAAACACTCAAATCCCTCATCTCTCAGAGATTTTGAAAGCAACTGCTTCCCAGGACTTGCAAATATTTGTCTGTCTGTAGAATATTTTAGGATGCTTTTACTTGTTTTTGTTGAACCTCTTCCACTTCTCATAAATGAGCAAGAATTTGGTGGAGTGCAAATGAGGGCAAGACTGTTTTTCAGAGTGGCACCTAGGGTGGGTGAAACCAGGCTTTTTAGCTGTGCTGCAAGAGCTATTTCTACTTTTTCACATTTCAGGGTTATTTGGGAATGGAATCTAGAATGCAGTGACCCCTCTGCCCAAGGTATTGGTTTCAGAAATGCAGGTATGCTGTTTGACTTGTGGATAATTAGGTCCAAATTATGCCATTTGAAACTTCAGGAATATAGAATGAGAGCATTTTGTCACATCTTCTTCTGCCTAAAGGCATACTATCATTTAATGATGATGCACTCTCCTGACATATGGGAAAACTAGATTTACATCACTGTTTATTTTTACAAGTTGTTATGCTTAATAAACAAAAAATGAGGGAACAGTCTTCATGAATGTAACGCTCACATTCTCTAAGGTATTTCATCTTTATTGATGTGTCAGAGCTTTTGGTAATTCTGCAGCAGCTGGCAATTCTATGTGGTACTGCCTGGAGGATGTGGGTACAGGCTGGTCTAATATTGGGGATTACATGAGAATGTTGAGTAATGCAATAAAATATCACATACTTTGTACTAGCAAAATCTTTCATTAACTCCAAGTGGCTCTGACCATTAGAACGCTTAATGCCCTCTCCTAATTAGTTGCTGAAGCCTCTACTTTGATTAGATGTTCACAACTTCAGTGCATTGATTCTTTATCCCTTATAATGGCAGAGACTGCTGTCCAAACCAGTTATTTTGTTGAAGTTTGTGTGTCTTGATATATTCTGGTGTTTCTTATGTGGTTGGATACCTGCCCAGGATTTGCTTTGAAGTATGAAACGTTAAAAAAAAAATCTGACTTTTTTGTATTTGTCAGGGCTATGGTAAGCCATAAAAATAAAACATACTGTAGGACTACACTAACTCACAGTAATGGCCTTGAATCCTTCCGTGGGAAACTAGTTGATACAAATTAGCAAGAAAATGTACATTCACAAATAAGCAGTGTGTTGCTCATTTATTTGGACAATTGTTCTTTAAATAATTTATGGCAACACTTCATAGTGATCAAGTAGTACAGATACCCCAGTAATAAGTCTTGCAAGAGTAAAGAGGGAATGGTAACACACATTTGCTACTAAGTCTTTTCCTAGACATGGGCCGAGTCTAGCGGGAAAGATTATTCTTGTGGAATATGCAGGACGTTCATGAGTAGTGGTGTGTACACCCTGGAGGTCCCGATGAGAAAACTAGGGAAGATGGGATGTCCTGCTCTGTATGGGTCCTGGTCCTATCATGTCTCAGGGTTTTGGCTTGGTTAATCCTGCTTTCTGTTACTGCAAGCACTACAAGCAGGCAACTGTTTGTATTCATATTATCAGCTGAAAGATTGGTTAGGCTTTGGAATATGTTGCCCAGGGAGGTGGTGGAGTCACCATCTCTGGAAGTGTTTAAGAGGCATCTGGATGTGGCACTTGGGGATATGGTTTAGGGGTGATTATGGTGGTGCGGGGTTGATGGTTGGACTGGATGATCTTGAGGATCTCTTCCGACCCTGATGATTCTGTGATATTTAAAGTTACGTTTAGCTTCTACTGCTAAGTGTGAAACATATACATAGGTGGCCTCAAAGTTTATCTTTTATTTTTTAATATAACACTGTTTGAAAACTGCCAAGGAGAGGCAGGTTGGTGCAGTGCTGGAGTGTGGAAGACAAGCAATGATTTCCTCTGCTTCTCTTGGGTTCCTTGAGATGGGGCAGGTGCCAATATTTTTCTGAGCCACAGCTCACTCAGTATCATCTTATCTCACCTGATAGGCTGGGAATAATTACAGCAGGATGCCATGTGGATGGATATGCTGTATGTATTTTAGAATAGTCCAAAAGTAGTTGCTAGGGAGGTTGGCTCTGAAGCTATTAGCAGCTTTGATATTGCAAAGGCAGATTCCACTACCTATGGGAGCCATTGTTCAAACACTGGTGTTTCATTTCAGAGACTGTCTGATCTGACCAAGGGTGGAAAGCAGTCTTGGAAAATTGCTACGCCCAAACAAATGAACCCTTGCTGGATCAAAGCATCTCAGCGTGGCAGGGCAGAGCAGTGCAACATATGGTTAATGCAGAAGAGTGACACCCAGCGAAACTGCTGCAAGAGACAGGGTGACATGCGACATGTCCGAACTGTCACTCGCTCATATGCAATAGCAGGTATTTGCTTATAAATGCAAAACACTTTAAAGATCCTCTGGAGGATTTGGCTGTCCTCTAGGTAGAGTTGTGATTGAGGGACTGTGGCACAAAATGTGCTCTACAGCTCCCGTTTGAATCCTGGTTAAAAAAGTCAGGTGAGAAACCAGGAAATGCCAGGCTATCACAGCTACCTCCAGCCAAATTAGTTCAATCCAGCTTATTTTTTTGCCTGATACCCCCACCACCAGCCTGTCCTACCCCTGCAGAAAAAACACCTTTTTTTCTTTTCTGTTAATGCCTTGTTCATTTGAAAAATGGAGATTCACTTGACTAGAACCTCTCCTGTACTAAGTGAATTTCATGTAAATTAGATTTAGTCAAGTTGTTGAGGTTTTTTTGTTTGTTGTGGTTTGGTGGTGGGGTTTTTTGTTTGCTTGTTTTGTTTTTTGACAATAGAATCTCTGAACAGTGAACAAGCTTGAAGTTTTCTGGCTCAAGGGGACTGCAGTGCATTGAAGCATCTTTGCTTGACCAGAACACAGAACATAATTCCTACAATAACAGAAAGCAATTTCATACAAGCCCACCTGCAAATTTGCCAGTTGTGACATAAGAGATGTTAGCTCCTTCTTTTATCAGCTGGTCCAACTGGAAAGCTCTACAACTTCCTTGCTGTCTCTTTGAAACTTTCTGTCATCTCCAGTATTTGCTAATTCACAGTTGGTCTAATACATGCTTGGTTTTGGGCCATCATTTGTTTGAATTTAATATCTTTTTTTCTCCACAGGATGCTCCCCTGGAGTTAAGCTAAAGAGGATGTTTCATTCTTTTTAGCAGCAATGCTCATCTGAAGTCCTAAAGCCCCCCTTTCCTTTATGCCAGTAGCCTTCCTTTGTAGCTCTTCTGTTAAATAATTTATCCTAAACTGAAGACTGATTCCGAATTACTGATGTCAGGAAGAATCTTGGTCTCAAACTGACTTTCACTCTCCCCTGCTTATTATTGATTGCCCTCTGACAATCCTTGTGTGGCATATAGCAAAGCAATCCTAGTCACAAACAGTGCATAGATTATTCATCTGCAATCATTTGGGCAAAATAAAGTTCATTTTTCTGTTAGCCAGCATGATGGCTGTCCCTGCAGAGTCAACACTTGCTCAAGGTTACTGTGCATTGAGATTTTGGGATCTTTTTTCCTTTTCTTTTTTCTTCCCTCTATGCTAAGAATAGGGAAATATCCATGGTAACTGTATGTTATGTCATGGCAAATGCTGAGTTTCTGTGTGTGTGAAACAGTGACAGCTGCATGGTACCATTTCTAAGCATTTTCAGCTCATGTGTGTTGGGCAGGATAAGAAGGCTGCCTCATACATTACAAACTTTAAAGCATCTGAGATTCAGTATCCTGTGTTTGTGCTTCTGTTTATGCTTGGCTTTTATGTATAGCAGTGAGGTGCTGGGAAAATAAGCCTTGCCATCAAACTCTCCAAGCTTGTGAATTTGTGGAGGGTATAATTAGTGTCCTTTGAGACATTTATAAGTCAGGAGAGAAAGAGAGAAGTGTAAATTTACTCCTACTTTTTATTATTTCTGGACTCAAAAGCTCTGTGTCCCACTGGTTTTACACAGAATCAAATGTCACTTCAAAGCATCATAGAATTATTGACAACTTCCAGATTGCTGAACAGGACTGTAGCAAGTTCTCACTGGATGATCATGTCTGGATAGCATCCCGTCCCTCAGGGGGATTTGTCAATTATACCCCTCGGCTTGGTTTTGTCTGCAAAGTGATAACTTGTAAGAGACTTTGCAAATGTTACCTGTTGATACCAGGGTGTGAAAATGTAAGCACTGGTCAGCCATCATCCTTTCAACTTGCATGGGGTCAAGCACTTTCTTCTTTGTATGTCTGGTCCAAACCAGCATTTCAGCTGAAGTGGTTCCTGCCCTGTGAAAGAATAACTGAACACAGATTTGTTTGTCTTTTGGAACATAGTTGATTGGGTTCTAATCTAATTTGGGGATCAAAAATCTCTTGCTCTGCCAGCCAAGTCACACAGGTTAGCAAGGGCTGCCTCTGGAAATAGCAGTTTTGTTAGGAGTTATTAGGAGTGCTCCTCCATACGCTGCCCAATGCAAGTCTGAAGGGACCCTGATTCTCTTTATCATGGACACCTCCACAGGGTGGTTCAGCCTCCTGGAGTCTGAAAGAGTTTCCCTGCCTGTTAGGCAGTCCTAGGCTGACTTGGATCTCAGCTTGGGCACTTAGCAGGTCTCTTGTAGGGTCATCTGTACTGGACACTTCATGGAAGTAGCTGGCTGTGAGCTGAATTCTAAAGCTTTGGCATTCTGGAGTCCCTCAAAGCTCCGTGGTAGATGAGAAACCGAGATACAGTGTTTGAGAAGGATGATTCAGTTCCTGCTTGCTGCCTGGCACAGTTCTTTGTGCGTCTACCTTCTACAACAGATTTCTTCCAGACAGTACAGAGAAATTCAAAGAATTGAGTGTGGTGCTTTGTCTTGAAGGGGGGCAATTGCTGCTGACTGAAATCTGAAGGGTGCAAATAATGCTTTTTGTGAGAGGCTGCAATAATGGGACAGCTATGACAAAAACTATGCTACGACAATTCGTTGGCTTTTCAGCTTGAAATGTTACTTAAAATAAATGCTTTTAAAAATTTATGTTTTAAATTCTTAGTTTTATCACTGAGCACCTGTTACAGGGCTGCCTCACTTATATCCTCCCACCTGCTAAGGTTTGGTAGCCAAAAGTCACTAAAGATAGATTTTCTATGAAAATATGAGTATGACTGTGAATTCTCCTCCTTTGGTCCTGATGGGCTTTTTCTACAGGAGGTGCATTTGGGAAATACAATGCCAGTTGGTGCTTCCACTATAGATATTTTTTTTCTCCTGGTAAAATACTAGTAGCAGTACAAGTGGATGACCTTCTGCTACTCTCTGTTGCCACTGAAGACACTAAAGGTTTTGGGACATGAGGGAATGTGATAGGCTCTTCTATGCCAGGGTAATACTGATTAATGCGGTACAATCTTCAGAGCCAGGTTACATGGCTCTTCTGAAATTTTCAAGGACATTGTACATGTCCTTTTTAGCATTCAGAGTGCCTTCTTCCATTCCCATTTGTTTGCTGTGGGTCCTACAAATTTAGGTAGGACCAGAAATCCTCCAAGTTCAATAATAATACACAAATTTCATTACCCATGTTCACATTTTGTTCCAGCCCAGCATTTAAAAGGTAGGCAAGCAGTGAATTTCATTATAATGTAAAATACTAAATACAGAGATTATTTCTGGATGCAATATTGAGACTCTAGGGACAGTAACTTTTTGATTCTTAAAATACAAGATGCCTATTTAGGTCATAATTTCATCTGCAATGCTACTTGCTCCTTGTAACAGATTTCAAGGAAGATTAAGCTACTTTTTTTAGAGAAGTGTTTGTACTGTGCAGTACAATGTGTTTGGTAGATGATGACCCAAACCACATGGGTTCAGAATTTCTTTTTCTGTGTTTCCAGTGATGTTAGTGGATTTACATCTTAGTGTGAGTGTAGTGGTTACTTGTTTGTATAAAAAATGAATTAGTATTTTAGCTTTCAAGGAAGAATAGCCTGTAACCTGTTAATGTCTTTTAATACTTTGGTTAAGGGAAAGTGAGGAGACAAAGTCATTCACAAGAGTACTTTACTTGCTGAAATAGGTCAGGTATTACAAACAAACCTCTGAACTGTGATTCTGCCATAGAGAACTGCAACAGCAGATCTGAGAGCCAAATGATTGGATTTTCAGGATTCTTTGTGGAAGTGTGATATACAAGGAGACTGTTCTTTGGAATATCACAGCCACAAATGGGTTGCTCAAGGTAGGTAATGGTCTGCAGCACCAGAAACTTCCATCCCTACCCACCACCCAGTGTTCAGGATGTGACTTACATGTCTCAGTTTGCATGTACAAAGCAAATGGGTGAGACTGGTAAGCACCTGTTAACTTCAGTGCAACTGAAAGTGAGAAGGATGGATCTGGTATTTGATGCTTTTAGTAATAAGAGTGGTTTATTGCCTGTGACCTCAAAAGGTTCTAACAACTGCAACTTTCAAAACTACCAAGTTAGTTAGCACTTGATTTATTTCTTTTTGATTTCTGTGAAATTTAGGGATGTGTTTGTTGATAAAGACAGATGTGGTTAGGTACATAATGCTCACAAAAGTGTCCAAGTTCAGACTCTTGCAGCCTTTAGTTGGGGTCAGTAGAGTGTTTTCAAAGTTTCTGTGCCTGTGATGGGCAGGTATGACTTCAGAGCTGCTGCCTTCAGCTGAGCTGCAAGTGCTGGGCTCCAGCAGTGCTCCTGCGCTGCTCCAGCTGTGCTGTAAAACATTTTGAACCATGGCTCAGCCTGTTGGCAATGATGGCCAGGTTATTTGCCTGCACTGATTATTTAGACCTTGTATGGTGAACTAGTTCAGCTGATCTCTACCTTTGTGCATAATTTTGTTTGTAATTAGAAGTGCTGTTCACTTAGGCTGCTTGCAGCTTTCTCTTGGTTCTGATTACACTGAAAAGAAGTTCATGGCTTTGGCTGATTTGGTTTCCTCCTTTCCAGAATTCTTCTCCAAACTGTTAATCCAAATTTTAAATGAGGTTGTAGAAGGGAACCTTGACGTAGTCTGAGAGTTTCTTTTAGCATCATTATAACTGATAGGTCTAATGGAAGCTAACACTAAAAGATTGTCCAGCAGAGGAGACAACCAGAAAAACATTTGCAGATCATCTTGTCAGTGATCCTGCCAGCCAAAGTATGTTTTGTGAAAGCCTGGTCTTTTCTGCACTCAGAGCTTTTTGATGGCCTTAACTCTGCTCTCTTTTGCTCATCACCATTCCTCAACAGGAGTGTGTAGGAAACTGTGGAGAGTTTGGAATGTAGAATTCCCAAGCCATAGACTGTTTTTTTCTTATTTTTTTTTTCACTGGGGCCTGGACTGCACTCCAGGTGTCTGCAAAGGAACAAGTAATATAAGGAAGTATAAAAGTATTGAAGGGAAGGGAGACCTGCTGGCTGCTACTTGCTACTTGTCCCAGGGAACAAAAGCACTACTTTGACCTGCTATAAGAAGACCAAATGTGAGCTTCTTGAATCTCTTGATGGTTAAGTAAATTATGTGGATGTGCATGTGTAGATGGGTTATTTAGAATTATATCATGGATTTAATTTAAACTGATTTTCAAAGGGATATCAACAAACTGTTTCATTTGCCAGGGGAAATCACCTTTTATTGTCTTTAAATGAGAATGGTAATTAGGAGGAAGTTTGGGTGAAAATTGTTTCTTGGGCTAGCTTGTTACTTCGCTATTCACTACATTACTAAAGGGAAATAGCCTTGTCCCCATCGAATCTGAACTCATCAACAGGTGCTCAAAAACACATGTGGCTTATTAGTAAAGCATATAATTAAAAGGAGGAAGGGAAAGCCTTCCTAGGATTAGCATGTAGTAGGAGGGGAGTAAGAGGGTCAGCTTTGGCCCTTGCTGCCTGTTTCTTCCAAGGCCTGAATGGTCTAGTCCTCACTCAGAAGTGCTGCTCTCCTTGTAAGTGTTTGCCCATGAAGTAGAAGGGCAAATTGAGAATTGCAACCTGAGCAGGTTAAGAAAAATAAAACTTCTATGAAGTTGAGAAGCAGAGAGTGATGAAATACCAAGGTTCCTCTTGCCTTAAGCGGATGTTCATAACCGGCAATGTGGAATGGTAAGGGCCAGAATTTAACCTAAAACCTATAAAGTAATAGAATTTGTCAAAAATGTAGCACTTATATTTTGACAGCAGCTGAACAATTAAAGACAGGAGCATCTAATGCCATTGCATCTCTAAGATTTTTATCTTCCTTTTTATACCTTAATAGTGTTGACTCTCATCCTGGCTACCTTTTTAGGAAGAGCTGCAAATGAATGTATCCCATTTTAGGTGTATACGATACTTGGGTGCTGAAGTTTTGAGATTGTCCAAGGTGGCCTCTGTTGGTAGGACTTTGTGGGATAAAGAACCAATGCCTTTGGCTTCATTTGGTATTTGTGTTCTCAAACATACCCTGTCTCTTTTCACAGCAGCATAATGCATATATCTTAAGGAGGAAATGGGGTTTTAATCTTCTGTGGCTTTTAAAGCATGATTATTCATAGGAGGGGAGAGGAAGGAAAGGGGTATTGTGGGCATCTTAACAGACTTATTTAGGTGTGTTTTTAGTAATTTTATCCTTCAAACACAATTCCTCATTCCTGTCAGCAGTGACTGTCTGAATCACACACAGAAGAGAAAAGGTGTTTGGGTGGGTGTGGACTTCTACCAGAATGCCGTTTTTGAAACATTAGTGACATTCTTAAAGTGTGCATACTCAGCATAACATATTCATTCGTGGTTGCTTCCTCTTTCTTTTAGCTAATTAAAGCAATTTATTGGGGCATGAATATGCAACAAAGCTAACTCTCAAAAGATTTTTCTTTTTTTTTTTTTTTGTTCTGTCTTGGTTTTGAACATAGTCTGCATTTTTTGTTCCGTATGCCATTCCAGCTACTGGCACATGGTTTTTAGTGTTGTAATCTTGCACCCTGTTTCTTGAATGGCTTTGATTAAAGCTTTGTACTTTTCTAGTGATAGTTATTTCTGTGTGTTTAATGAAAATAATAATGATATTAAAAAGAGATTAACCCCTCCTCCCCAAAACAGCTTTCTCTCTGCCTGATTCTTGTATATATTGAAGGAGATGTATTAGGAATTTTAATACACATTGCTTCTAAATGCGCACGTATCATAAGAGGTGCATTTATAGATAGCAGAAAATTTTGTGAATAACTAATGGTGTGGGAATTGCTGTGGGGAGCCATGGGGGTTTTCAACACTAATAACTAAGCAGGAAGTGTAAAAATCTCAGGTACCTATTAGCTATAGTACTGCAATAATTGTGCAATCAAGATATTTAATTGTTAATGGTGCAATTTTTTTGTCCTGTATCACCAGACACTTGAAATCCTCGAAAGCACACATAAATATACAGCAAGTAAGCAGATTTGCTTCATAGAGGCATCTTAATTCAGGTGGAAGTTTAGAATCATTTGTATTCTGCTTTTGTTGCTCTTGAAAATTGCTGGAGTACTCTGGATAGAAGAGTTTTTGTTGCAAGATTGTGGATTGTAGGTGTTGCACTTTTATAATGTCACCTTGTCAGTGTGTACCTGATCCAGAGAGGACTGAGAATATTATTTACAGCTGTTGGGCCACATAATGAATGTCTGTAACTTAAGTCTGTGAAGTGATGCCACTTTACACTTGTCTGTCCAGAGTGGGTGCTGTGGTTGCTGAGCGCTTTTGAGGGAGCAGCGGATGCTGCAGTGGGTCAGGTCCACTGCCAGCAAGAGGCAGAAGACAATTTAATAATGATACTGTCCACACAGATTGGCCAAAGCAGGTGGCAGAGCCCTTGTACTTGAAAGAGAAAAACAGTGTGTGAGAACTTTAAATTGGACACATCATTCCTTAGTAAAAACTTATGCAAATTAGAAACCTCTCATTAAATGCAAGCTAGAAGGAGCAGCTTCCCCTTGTATTTGATCAGATTGTGTGGTTTTGATTGAAATTATTTCATTTTGTACTGAGGATTTACCTTTTTATAAATTATGTTTAGTTAACTTAAATGTAATGTGAGATGTCTATCCCTGGTCCCTAGATAACACTGAAATTATACTAGTTACAATTTGACAAATCTGACAAATCCCTGGTAATTGTTATCTTGGTTGAAATCTAATTAATAGTTGTATAGCATTACTGTCGCACCTCCTCTGCGAAATTTAATAGTCACTTGGTGACTTTCAGGCAGTAGCTGCCGGGTAGGCATACGTGCTGCAGTGCTAGACTAGGAATATGCAAATCCCAAACACTCAGAGATGTGCCCTTTACTGTGACGTGCAACACTTCTAAGAAAGTTTCTCTTGCACGACGAGGCATCGAAAAGAGGTTTTTTCCTTGGGTGAGAGGGGAAAAAAGGGGGCTAGTGGAATATCAGTGCACCCTGGGGAAGTGTTTCTCTAGACTTTCTTTGCTTTAATTCTCTGCATGTGGCATGCATATAAATTGGAGAGACCTGGTTTATTTTTTCGTTTTCTATTTCCAGATCCTCGTGAAATATATACTGTTCCATATGTTTGCAGGATTATGCTTTGCTATGTTGTCTTAAGTTCCTTAGGCAGAATAAGCCTCTAGTACGGTTCAGCTGAAGCTAAATTTTCCTACTGAATTTAGCTCTGTTTGTACTTCAGCTCAGAAAGAGAGTGGAAGTCAGGTTCAAGGGATAAAACATGATACAACTATTCAACAAAAGGTCAGAATTTCAATTCTCTCATTCTCAATTTTAGAATGAGTCTCAAACAATGCATGCTGATCATCAAGGTCTCTACCAAAGCAACGGGTTCGACCTGAACTCATGCAGTATACGGAAGAAAAGAGGAAGATGAGCATTTGACTCAGGTTTCTGATAACTCAAACCATAAGGACTAAAACAGTTATAGCCTATTTTCAGTGCAGGCAGTTGAAATTTTTTTTTTTGTAAAGGACTTCCTCAGTCAACCAGACAAAATTCTGTGTGTGGGGATTTCGTTGAAAGCACAGTACACAATGGTCTGGGTGAGCTGCAGGAGAACTTAGCTTTGGGATATGTATCTGTGGTCAAAACGAACCATGATCCACCTAGACAGATTACTAAAGAAAAAGTGAACAGCAAGAAGGGGCTTTTCTTCTCCAGAATCTGTCGCTTTCCCTGGCTGCTACCGGCTGGAGGTTTAGTTAGTGACTCATTTGTTATAGCTGGCTGCTAGGAGTAAGCCTGTGACTCTCTGGATCTGTTTCAGACTTGGATGCGCCCTTTGGGGTTCTTTCATTAAGGTAGCATGGCAGAAAGGAATGCATCATGCTCCTATTCAATGAAGTCAAGACCACCTGGGAGCCATGGCAGCAACTGCAGCACTGCATAATTGCAATACAGTAAGTAAAACCTGGTAGAAAGTATATGATCTCCCATGACTCTCTTGATCATTTCTCAGCTGATTAGTTATTGCATATTCAAACTCCAAGCACTGCTACCACAATGCATTTTTTTGCTAGGCCACCTAATACTGAATGCAGTATCTGGAAGGCTACCTGCTCTTTTACCTTGTGTGCTAGCATTTTTTGAGGTGGTAGAAGTTGATTGGTGACAAGCAACCTCTGTTAATGCCGATGTAAAGTTGAGTGCTGGCATTTTGATAACTGAGGGAAACACTTTGCAGATAAGCAAGCTTTACATTAGGTGGAAGATGGCACAGCATAATTACTCATGAATAGTACCTTTCCCGAAGTGGTTGCATCAGCCCCATTACCAGTTTAGCTCTTTTCAGATGTTGGCAGAAGCAGCAGCATCTTTGCAAAAATCCTAATGCGTTAGTTTTTATTTTAATCCTGATAAACAGCAGCCTGAAGTGAAACAATAGGAAGGGAGGAGATGAGTAGTAAAGAGTACAACCACTTTGAAAATACCTGGCATTCTTAAAATACAGAAAACAACAACAACAAATAGTCACAACCTACAGCCAAACCTAACTCGTCTCTAACACACATCTAGTTTGGAATTTCATCGTACTTCTGATTGAGGAAAGAAAGACCAATTATCCCAGGAAAACATGGATTGCATTACATATGCATTCACTGCCAAAGGGGGAGAATGTCGATTACTTAACACAAAAGTGCTAAAGCCATTAGTACAGCCTTTTAAGAGTCGAAATAAACATGTGTATTATATGCCTGTAAATCCCAGTGGACAGCACAACTGGTGTCATATTCCACAGTGGATCCATTAGCAACATAATGTCATCTAACCACAGGCCATGCTAATGGTTTAAATTAGAATGTGTGTGGATTTTTTAATTTATAAAAGACACTGCTGCCTGATTAGAATAACCCTCTTCAGCATAAAGCTGCTGCTCTTCTGATGCATCACTTCAAGCAATATCAATGAATGGGAAGGTGTGAAACTAAGCTTTCTGAGTATGCAAGGACTAAGAGTTGAACTAAATCAAATGTATCTATGTGGTACTGTATAGCACAGAAAAAAGGGCTGAGATGTCTTTAAAAACAACTGAGATCTAGTGTGAGGCAGGTGACAAAGGATGTACAATGGCATGTTTGTGCAAATCCATTTTATAGCTGAAGATAATTGCCTCCACTATACGCTGGGCAACAGTGCCCCACTGACAGTAGTGGTGCTAATTGCTTGGGTAGAGAAATTGGCAATTGTCACGGGTCTGATGCAGAAAAGAATCTGTGTAAAGCAAGACTTTAAAAATCAAAATGATGACCTTAACACAGAAAACAGAAGGATGTGTGAACTTGGGGACTGCTGTTCTTCTTTTTCATGATTGCTTAAAATGCCTCTACCAGAGGTATGGAGGCTACTGCTGTGGCTTCAAACCTTTTCAGAGAACGCGGCATTTGTACTATACAGCTTCCCACATAATTCCTCAGTGAAAGCATTTCACCAGACGGCTGTGTTACAGTAGGACACGAGTAAATCATTCTCTCCTATTGAGCTGGAGGGCAGACTGCTGGTCTCAATATTGTACGGCTGACTAATAGTACTGAAAGCAGTCCTTGCCTTAAAGTCTTCCATCTACATAGTACTCTTTCTGTCAGAAAATGCATATGTATTTTCCTTCCTCATCCTCTGTATTACTTATGATCTGGAAAATTCATATTCATGTTAAGCACAATAAATAATGAGCTGCTTGCAAAACATCTCATACAGTTGGGTTTGGGTTGAAGAGAGGAATAAAAATAACCCTCTTCTGATGAGTAGAGAAACAGGATGGGGACCTTGTGCTTATGAAAGTTACCTGAAATAGTTCTCATTTCTCTTAAATGAGATGCTAACTTCACCACAGGGTTCCTCCCCCAGGGTACTGTACAGTGCCAGTCAGCTTAGCTCTGATACCTTAGGAGCACTCGTTCTTACTGCAAAGATGATTTGATCATAATGAGAGAGGTCTCACTTATAAATGCAGTAGTGCTCTTACCTTGGGCTGGCTGGCCTACTGGAGAGCTTAAGCAGAGATCACAAAGTACTTAGTGAACCACATCCCAAGCTTGTTTCACTGCTGCCCCAAGAGACACAACTTTTCCTTTCTCACTAAAAACACTGTGCAGTGGCAGTACCTGTTTTCTAAACAGGTGTTCATGGCTCAGTTACTAGAGTGGAACAAACCCATGCTGTGCTCACACAAATCCAAAGTTTTAAGTGCCATACCCCTGAGAGAAGGAGGAAAACTATGATGCAGTTTGTTGTATGGAGATGACAGCAGAGGTTCAGACAGAAGGAGAGCAGGTGGAATTGGGGTGGGAAAGTGGTCTTCTTCAATCTGTATTGGACAAGAGAGCAAGACAGCCTTCAGGGGACTAACTGATATAAGTATTTCTGCAGTGAAATAAGCTCTATACAGATAAATCCTAACTCCTCACTGAACAGGGTCCCTCTGTTGCATTTTGTTCCTCTAAAAGGATTTCTAAATTCTGCTGACTATTCACATGTTTTATGTATATATCTATGCATGTTTTAGTAGCGCTATTCAAAGGAATATTTTAATTTCCTAGCCGTGTGCAGTAAGACCTCCCCTATATTACTGTTTATATATGTCCTTTGGTGAAAGCCAGGCATACCTTAGGAATTCGATCTGATGTCTCTAGCTGAAATACTGGCCTCTGACTACAATGAAAGGTGATACTTGCTTCTTTCTAGTCACTTTCTTAAAGCCCAAACCAACTTTCAGATTGATTGTCTTTTTCGTGAAAGAAAGGGAAGCAGAAATGTTCGTTGAGTTCTCTTCAGCACAAGGGACAGGTACTTTCTATGAGAACGTAACAAGGACATTTTAAAAACAACCTGTAGCTGACACGTAGCACTGTGTTATTTCTTTTGGATGGGCTGAGAAGGTTAAATTGCAGACTTTTGCAGAGCTGTGGTACTGTATCTGTGACTCCTGGCTGGGGCTAACTCTGATTCCTGTTAGGATTGGCTGACAGGACTGGAGGAGGCTTCACCAGACCCATGCTGAGCTCAAGTGGTGACATAGTTCTGCCCCTGCCCTGTGAGTCTGCTCTGTCAAGTGCTGCTCTGTCTTGTGCCATTTTAGCATAGAATCATAGAACATCCTGAGCTGGAAGGAGCCCACAAGGATCATCGAGTCCAACTCCTGGACCTGGACAGGACAGCCCTAACCAACATATACAAGCTGGAAAGGGATACTTTCACAGCCAGCCTTGGTTGCAGCACTGGTAGAGGGCGTTTCTAATCATGCTTCTAAGCCTGTTGTGGCAGCTGTTGTCAGGTGTTGAGCTGCAGGCTTTTGCTGCTGAGGTGTTGCAGCTGCCTTTCTGGGCTGCTCCTTCTCTAGGGAGCATGTCCCTTTCCATCTGAGAAGTGTGCAAAATAAAGCAGGAGATAACCAAAACATTAGTTATTCACTAGCATCTCTGATCCTCTTAGGAAGGCTCATCACGCTTCACTAGCACCTTGCTTTTGCTGCGGCAGGGGAGATCTGTGGCTGCTCTGTTTAGACTGGCACGTCCAAAGTCAAAGCAGCAGTGGTTGGGTAGAGTCTGTCTGGGCCAAATGTGGAGAGAGTTGACTGGGTTTGAGCTGTGCAGGGAAATACTGTATTCCTTTTGTGATTTCTGAGCCGTGTTTCTTGAAAGCTCTTGCAGAGCCCACTTAACGTGGCTTAAAGCAATGCCCTGATTTTGCTGCCTGTGTCCTTGAAAGCTTCTGTTAGGGTGAAAGGCCTTTCCATGTGACTTATGTCAATCTCCTTGCTGGTGAGCTGGGTTGCAACCTTGGGAACCAGGAATTTTGTTTTCCAAAATGCTGGGAAATGCAAACATGCAAAAGCTCTATTAGCATCCACTGTGGGAGAAAGTGTTAAGCTAGCTGAATACAAGTTTGGGTTCCCACTTGCCATTGTTACAGGATTTATCACGTGACTGTGAACAGTCTCATGTAATAGACCTTGTTCTGTAATATTACCTACCACATGCACTTTCTGCTTCAGAACCTTACAATCTGCTTGACATTTTCAAAATTACCAAAGGGAGCTGTGCAAGAATTAGACCCCAGTTTCTTGAATTGCTTAAAAAAATTAAATAAGGCAGCAGCACGTTCTGAGGTATAGTCAGTACATAAGGAACATGTCTGTTCTGTGAGTCTGTTTTCTGTGAGTCTGACTTCCCATCTTTAAGTGAAGAATTTTCAAGGCTTCACTGCACCTTTTCCTGAAGAGGCTAGATTGCTGTTAGTAAAGCAGCTAAACCCATTCGCTCTTTCTGGCCTCAGCATATAATCAGTATTCAGTGTTGTTTGGAGCTTTTAACTGAGCCAGAAAATCAGTCTTGCAGTTCACATTTGCATGAGAATGCTTAAGAAATGCATGTTCCTGTTTTTTCCTTAATTTGACAAAAGTTACAATTGAATTTGCATTTTCCTAGTTAAGGAATTTGTTTTCACTTGGGTTAGGAAGATAAAATGTCAAAAACTGTGTTCACAAATGGGAATGCAAAATAAAAATTGGCAGCATGGCATCGTTTGCTCATCGTATTTCTCAATATCAGACATTAATGTGTAATCTAACAGAGGTGAAAATAAAACACTCTAAGTGAACATTTGGTATTGAAACATAGTAAAGATAACACTGATCAATCTTTTTGGTAGTTGTCATGTTTTTGCAGACTGTTTGAATATTCCCTCCTCAGGGGGAAAGCTGATCTACTAGGGAAGTTTGGGATAGCTTGTAACAAGAGTAGATGCTAAGTGGTTTTCTTTTGAGAAATTCTAGTCCGCCATTTCTTCCAGTTCTGATCTTTTCATGGGAGTCATGTTCAAAATGCCTATGTTACTTTTCCCACCATGTACAGCTCCAGTGGGAATCCTTGACATGGGATTATTTTAGCTTGCTTATCCACAGTGTGGTGGTTTGAAGAGACTGAGTTGATGGACAGGGTTTTAGACCAATCGCTTCTCACGATTTTGCATATAAAAAAGCACTGAGGAGGGGAAGTCGCTCTCTTCTTTTCCGGTCCCTCAGCCGGGAGGGGTGGCGGGGCCGGGCCCGCTGGGCCGGGCCGGGCCGAGCCCCTGGGCCGAGCTCCCTGCCCTCTCCCACATTTCTCTTCAGGGATGAGGACAGCACCCCCCTGGGTGCTGCAGAATCCCTCAGGGCCGTGGACAGCTGAGAAACAGCCATGGCTGCTTGCAACTGTAGCCGAGACCATCTGGGGCTGACGGGCTCCCCTCCCCCACTCCTCGTGGTGTGGCGCAGCGCGGCGCGGGCCCCCGCCGGGCCAGGCCGAGCCGGGGCAGTTTTCTACCACCAGACGCAGCGGACACCGAACACCTG
>VWZT01007010.1:275747-288470 GCA_013397055.1 Pachycephala philippinensis | reverse complement strand
GCTGTAAGAGACTTTTAAAAGAGTTGTTGCTTTCCAGGCTGGAATTTGTTTTATCCTTAAAAAGACACCCCATGCATGGCTTATGATAGCAGTTGTGGGAAGACTGCAGAATTCATGAGAGAAATATATTTCACGGCAGCAGATTTCCGGGCGGGTTTGTTTGCTGTGGCAGTTTGAAGTACCACATTGAAGCAGAAGAAACCTCTTTTTCTTTCAAATATGAATGAGACTTAAGAACTGCAATTCTGACCTGAAATCATGTGTTATCCTTTGTGCAAGTATGGAAATTATTAGGGAGAGGTGCTGGAGGGAAAGAGAGGGTTTGTTTTAATTTTATCATTATCATTCTTTTTATTACCTTTAATTTTGTTAGTAATAAACTTCTTTGTATTCTTTAAGTTTTGAGCCTGCTTTGCCGTTCTTCTAATTCTTATCTCACAAAAGGTAAAAGATGCAAACTAAACGCACCACATTAATTGGTGCGTTGGCCAGGAAACTAACTGAACCCTATACACACAGCTAGCATTCTTCACACGAGTAGAGTCTGTAAGAGGCAAATTAAGCACGTATTTGGCTTGGAACATTAAAATCAGTCACTGAAGTAAATCTAGAAGGGCAGCAGAATCTTCTTGAAATAGTTTTCCCCTCTTTAAGGGAGTAATCTTTCATCAGATGTCTTCTTTGGCACCTATGGTAGAAGACACTTGAGTGTCTCTGCCTGGGCATAGTTAACAGCAAGGAGAAGCCAAGACAAGCAGGGGAATTGAGGCTTTGAAACTGCAGTGAGGGCCCAGCATGGGGTGGATTTGGAGTATGAAGCTGGTGTGTTTCATTGTGTTTGCTTGAGACAAAAGGAAAAAGTAAACTTTTGAGAATCTTGGGAAGCTTCAAAACAAATTTTTTTCTCTGGTTTTTATCATAGTGTGGAATGACTCAGAAGACTTCAGAGACTTCACTTTCTCATCATTGATGAGATCCCCACTAAGCTTTTTAGGGTTGGGTTGCCTCAGCTACAACTGAGCACAATAAAATGTGAGATCATCTGTATTATTTTTTGACCATTTATCTTGTTGACTTGGCTTCAGTAGTGATATATGGGACTTTCTCTTCCATGGTAGATTCCTTTCAGCATCAGACTTGGAGAGCCTTCAGTGCCCTCACTGTAGTTTTCACTGGAGTGCCAACTTAGCAGAGACCTCTCAGTTTCAAATGACGTGATAGATTGCTATGGTGACAGTTCTGTTGTGAAAAGCTGCCAGCAGGGATGGGTTACACTTAAATTAAATGAATTAAAATAAATGAAACCAGTGCATTGTCTTAGTTTAAAGCTTATTAGTGGTGAAGTACTTTCTTTTTGAAACCTGATTCTATCGAAAATGGATCCCAAAAAATTCTACAGTTCTTTTGTGAGGCCAAGGGTTTTATGTCTCCTTATGGGGCCCCTTATCACGTTTGTGCTTTCTGTTTTGAGCTAAGGTGCAACTTCAGAAGTGTCCCGTGAGTCTTGGATTAATTATCGAAATAGTAAATGATCAAAAATTAAATTGTGTTCTTTCATTTCTAAACTGGCATTTTCCACTTCCAGTTTCTACACCTTTGTTTCTCCAGTGAGGATTTCCCTTATCAGGGATCTCTTTATGCAGACAGGAGAGACTGTTTCTTCCTTTCTGCATTTTCCAGACTTCAGCTTATTCATGTGGGTTTTCTTTCCTAGAATTCTGCTGATACAGTATACCCCCTGTATCTCCCTTCCCCTTAAGTAAGGGCACCTGGACTACACAGAGCATTTCAGGTAATTCTCTGGCCACTTTCTCAATCCTGCCTTGCATGTCCTGCTTGAAGACCTGGCAGTTGGATTATCCATCTGTCATAACTATGGGGAGTTTTTGTTCCCTTTCTGTCTTGTGGTCCTTAGTCATTCACTCCATGGCACCATATTTTAGGATTTCATATTCTTCCCCTATCTTACATCCAACATATTTTATCATGCATTTGGTTTGTTTAACAATCCCTACAATTCAAATGAATCATCTTATTCTGAGATCAAATTCATCTATGTAACAGACGCATTGTTATTAACAAGTCTTCCATTTTCAGTACTGTATGAATCCTGCTTGCAAGGATTTAATAATGATCTGAAGGAAAATGACACAGTGTCATTGAACATTTACCACTTGATATTTTTTTTCTGTGCTCTATTGCTGCAGTATTTTCTGGGTTATGAGTCGCAAAGGTACTTATTTTTCTGTATTGCTATGTAAAGCTAAATCAAATATTCTGGAGTCCTCAATGGCTATAGAAAAATATCAGCAATATGGCTGTATTTTTTATCTTGCTTTTTCATACCACTTTCTACTACATTTAAATCAATGTCAAGCTTATCAGCCTAGGCTTTTCCCAGATACCTCTTGGAATTTCACAGAGAGGTGCAGAATGTTTCAGAATACGTTAGTAGTACCCATTGAATAAAGGCAGTACTAATATATGAATAAAGGACTACTGATATACTTAAATATATTAGAATCTTTCTCCTTATGAATTTGTATTCTAATCTATCCCATCCACTGAAGGGCTGCCACAAGTAAATAGAAAGGACAGAAAGGACCCAACCCCCCCAAAAGTAACTCTAAGTATAAGAGAACTGTAACTGTATGATGAGTATGGTCTGTCATATGTATGTATGATTTCTTTGTTTTGTTTTACAGGAAAATGACATTAGGTGAGAAAAAGATATCCAAAATAATCCTAATCCTCTATGGTGTACCTGTTTGGCAATGGGGCCACCTATGCTGTCACACCTATAGATGTATGACTGAAGCATTTGTTGTGGTGCTCTCCCAAATGCTACTATGAAAATGAATTTAGATATATTTAGAGTGAGATCTGGTGAAGATTGTCAGGAGGACTATAAATGACAAAGACTAGTGTATTGTGTGTGATGAAAGGAGGAGAGACACTGCTGAGGGGTGAGGTGTTCCTCAGTTTTCATTAATGACCCATGAGAGGAAGTAAACAGAACGTGACTCAGTTTCACAGATGTTGCTCTGTTCCGAAGGACTGAGAATGCTATTTAGAGTACAAAAACAATACAGAGGGGAAGGAGTGGGATTACGAACAAGGAGAAAAGATAGAATAAAAAAATCTGGTCTGTGTGTCTGGAAGGAAAGAACATAAAAAGCATGCATTTGTCTACAAACTTAGATATTGTTAGAGGGAAAACTTCAGCAACAGGAATGACCAAGGAGATGTCTGTCCTCTGGCCAAACTGAAAAGACTGTTGGAGTGGAATATGGCCAGTCATTCTACAGTGTTTATGCTGGTCTGTGTACATGCAGAAGCATAGTGTGGCCGGTGGAGCCTGTGTGTTTCAGGTAAAGTGTAAAATGAGCTATCTCCATGAAAAAGGAGTTCTTTAATCAGCAGCTCTGTCCTGTATGGCAGGGAGGTGAGATTCTCTCAGACTTTACCAGCCTACACAGGACATTGCTTTTCTGATGCCAGCCATCTGTCCAATAATGCCAGTTATGTGAAAAGCAATCTCTTCTGGCTGATCTGGCCTCTGCAAGTTTCATGAAGGCCCTGTGAGCAGGGAGTCATAGCGGAAATCTGGGGGGCACACTGAAAGCTGGTGATGCTGCTGCTTGAGGTGCAAGGATGAGGTGATGGGGAGTTTCAAGAAAGTGTTACACATAGCTGTAGAACCAACTCCTCTTATTTCCTTTTCATTCAAGCATCTCTGGATTTTCCCAATGTCCCCTAGTGTCTTTATTGGGAGAGATTATGAACAGGATTTTTTCCTTATTTAACTTTTTTGCTTTCTCTAAGACTCCTCTTGTTTACCTCCATTCCCCCATCCCCTTTGCTATGCCTGAAGAGTCCTATTCTAACTGTGAATTCTTTGGACAGAAGCTGTTCGGTTATCTTTGATTGCCTTTTTGCCTTTTTTTTTATTAGAGTAAGAATACTTGGGAATGTTTTGAATGGAGAGAAATGGAAGGTTCTCTCTTAATTACCACCAAATATTTATTTACTGTTTCCTATCAGTGCAAATTCAGATTTCTGAGAATTGCCTAGATAAAAGATTAGAGCAGAGATGGTCAATTTCCATATCCTGCAAGCTGAGTACCCAAAAGCTCGTTTGGCGAAGCAGTGCACAAGAACATGAGAAATGAGGGCAGAGAAGAACTGAGGAGCTGATTGCGAATGGGTATCCTGCTGCTTCCCAGGGCTTCATCTCTTCCCTTACAATAAGGGAGGGAGGTAATTGCTTTGCAGCAGGCTCTTACAGCAGCCTTTGGCTGTTGGTCTCACAGATGCTCTTGGGTCACTTTTCCTTACAGATACGGATCAAGATTTCCTGTGCTGTGGTGTTGCAGAAGTGGTACTTTACATTTCTGTGATCTCTTGTGCTGGGCTGTGTTTTAAGGGATTTTTAAGGGCTGGATTTGGTCTCCAACAGTGCAACTTCAACCCACCAGATTTGTACTCTGTGTGCTCAGATGCAAGCATGTATGGCATACTAACATACTGCTCCTTCATTGCCTATTTTTAAGATTATGGAAAAGCATAAAGTGCTTCAACTAAGACAACTTATTTTTGCTCTCTGTTTTGCCATCTACTGCAAATATATTTGGCAAATCTACTAATCAATGTTGACTGGTCTGCTGTGGGCTGTCTTATCTGTGTTTGACTATCTTGTCCGTTACGATTTGTCAAATATAATTTTGTTTTGTTATAGCCTAAATTTCAATGAAAATTCTTTATGTGTCTGCTCACTCAAAATGAGATTTATTGAGGGTGATAGAAGAACACTTATAATGTGCAGTGTACTGAATGAAAATATGCTCATAATAATTGCGCTTGTTTTACATCTGCATTGGTAAAAGGTTGCAAAGAGTTTGAATTAAGGAGAGAAAACTGCTGAAAAGAGGATGGAATGCAGATTATTAAGGGATGGAGTAAATTTTCTTTCGCTTTGCTTTATTTCTTTCAACACTGAATGTTTTGTCTCCAAACTTGACAGTGCTTAGGGGGTGGGTTTCTTCTGAACCCTTGCTTTTTGTAAAGAAAACTAGTTCAGATGTCAGTCAAGCTCCTGAGGTTTGAGCTTCAAAAAAACAGTTTTGCCTACTCTCGTTTCCAGTCATGTGTCGCTGCTCCCTGGACCGTGAGTAGAAGAAGGGGCTATGGGGAGAGCAGTGCAACTGCAACAGCATCACGATGCTGCTGGGCAGTGCTAACGAGGAGAAGCTGTGCTACAGTCCTGTCTCAGCCTCTGCCTTCCCTCCCCTACTGCTGCATTCCTGCCTCATTTGCTCTCTTACGGTTGTGATAGCTGAAGCAGAGACTGTCTCTTGCTATGTGAGGGTCTGGCACAATGAAATCTTGAGGTGCAGGCAGTGGTGTACAATAAGGGAAAAACAAAGAGTGCAGGGGAGCTCTGCATTGATTCCATCTGGCAGCCCTGGGGCTGAGAGTTTTTCATGATTTGGTAAGATCTTGTTGGTACTCGGAGGGCGTGTAATAATGATAATTATGTTTTTCTGTGCCTTGTTGATATATTTTGGTGCATTTATCCTTCTCTTTCTTCTTCACACCCCCCCCCGACCCCGCTTATGGCTACTGCATGTTACTTGTTACTCTTAAAAGTCTAGCAAATTTTCAGTATAGGTGGTAAATTGCAAGTGCCCTGCACTTTTGTAAATAATTCAAGATAGGTTAAAAGAGTCTTAACTTAAAAAAAACCCGAAACTACACCACAGCCCCCGACAACCTCTCCCCAACAATATTCTTGCCACTTTGCTTTAATTTTTTATATAGCACTACCTCAGTTAACCCTAAAGCTTCACTGTAGCTCTGTCACCTACAAGGAAAGGTGGTGGTGTGTGAGATGTGTCAAACAAAACAGAAGTGTGCAAAATGACCCCACTTGGTCACTTCAAAATCATCATCTTTCTCTCTTGCTGTTACATAGCAGTCAGCACCTGGCCCTGTGCTGTGTCCTGCAGCAGTATCCCTTCCCATGTGTTTCCAGAGCGCCATTTGGTGAGGGTAACTGCTGTAAAAAACATATTTAGGGAAAACGGGGTATTTTCAGCATAATTCAGGAATTCAGGAAAAGGTTGCTTCATTTCTTCTCTCTATTAATTAGAAGTAGACACAAAAACCTACTTATCTTCGACTAGGTTAGTTCAGGGTAAATGGTCTCCTTCCTTCCAAGAATAATGTTACTATCACTGTTCTCTAGAAGCAGGCTGGTTGTGGCTTCTCGCTCTGCTCTGCACTGGGGCAGCCTCACCTTGAGCTCTGGGTGCAGTTTTGGATGCCACAGAATAAGAAAGACATTGAGCTGTTAGAGAGTGTCCAGAGGAGGGCCATAAGGATGGTGAAGGGCCTTGAGGGGAAGCTGTGTGAGGAGACTGAGGTCACTTGGTCTGTTCAGCCTGAAGGAGAGAGGGGAGACCTCATTGCAGTTACAACTTCCTTGTGAGGGGAAGAGGAAGGGCAGGCACTGATCTCTTCTCTGTGGTGACCAGTGACAGGGCCCGAGGGAATGGCCTGAAGCTGTGTCAGGGGAGGTTTAGGCTGGATATTAGGAGAAGGTTCTTCACTCAGAGGGTGGTCGGGCACTGGAACATCTCCCCAGGGCAGTGGTCACAGCACCAAGCCTGACAGAGTTCAACAAGCGTTTGGACAATGCTCTCAGGCACATGGTGTGACTCTTCCAATTCAGCATATTCTGTGATTCTGTGACTCGAGTCAGCCAGGCCTTGTATCTGGTAATCTGGTTAAGAAGTCAACAACCTGATGATATGTAAGCTAAAACCTGCAGAGACCGTGCTTCCATTTCTCAGTCTATTAAAGTGAAAGAACAGAAGGCTTGCAGCCTAAAGCTTAATTAAACAAGTAGATTTTCAGCTAATGTACTCGAGAGAGGAATTGCTGTGTGTAAATGATAATAAGAGAGTTCCCTGTTAGAAAAACAAAACAGAAAACTTAGAGGAAAAAAAAACTTAAAGAAAAATAGCTGTCAAATTATTCTGAAAGCCTCTGGTTACATGTCAGTCAGAGGATCTTGCTGCTCATGGCAACAGCCTTTACTGACACAAGATTAGAAGCTGCTTTTTCAACTGTCATCCACGAGTGTACAAGTAATTGATTTTTAGGTTCAACTGCCAAACTAAAAATAACAACAATAATAAAAAATGACTTAGATTGGATAACATGTATGGCTTCCCCCTCATCCATATGGAAAACCAAAATTATTTTGTGTGAATAAAAGATTACATTTTGGTTATTTTTTTCATGACAGTGAAAAATCAAATGGATAGATTCTCCTTATAGGTATGTTAATTGTTTTCTGGTCTATTATGGCAAAGATGGGGGGTTTAAGCATTTCATAGTGGATTTGAATATTTCATAATATTAATCAGCTATACTTTTTTCATATAAAGGGTCAAATTTTGAAAGCTGTATGAGGCTGTGTACAGTATCATTCTCAAAGGAGACAACTTGAGCATCTGATAACGTCTGATTACATGTTCATAAGATTCATAAGGGGAAAGACTCTGACGTGAAAGCTGCCTTTGATATTTGAATCCTCATTTTCCCTTAAAATAATCAAGTAATTGAAGCCTCTAATGTAACAAAACACAAGTGGAAGTGTACAACTCCCTTTCATCTCGCTGTAGGTAGGTAGGTCCAAATGCTATGTTGTGACAACACAGTGAAATCAAAGGTGACATTTGTCTTCAGGATGTATTAAGACGCTTTTTGGAACCAGCAGGGTGTTAGGCCTTCACCTTCTCCAGACTGGCACCCCAGGCTCATGAATCCCTGTGATTGAAGGTGCCACTTCAGTTGCTGATACTTCAGTTCATTAACCCCAGTCTTTCCAGTTGCTGGCACTGCAGACCCCCATATACCCACATGAACACAGAAACAAGAATCCCTCACCCAGAAAAACAGAAAAAACATGTAATCTGTTAAGAAAATAAGACAGATTGTGGCGATCAGCAGCAGGGTGTTGACAGAGAACTGTACAGAGCACTGTTAACATTAGATTGCTCCCTTTTATTCCCTTATCCCCCTCTATTTTCCCACAATTGTTCCCTTTCCAAATCGCCTAGATCCATCCTTTTCCCTGCTTTCAACTCTTCTCATAACCATCCCTAAGTCCTATGTGATCCCCAAATGTCTGTATTCTGTAACAAGTATACCCTGCCATTGCGTGTCTGTACTGTTTTATGTGTGTGCAGACCAGCCTTTATCACATAACCTACTGCCATTCTCTTGGCTTTTTTTTTCAGTCAGTTCATATATTTGAGGGGGTTATAATGCCTCAAGGGCCATGTGCATCTCTCTACCATGAAAGTCTGGAGGTTTTTTTGCTCAGTAGGACTGAGCTATGTTTCAAGAAAACCATTTCTGAGACTGTTGCCTGAGTTTTTGCTTTCCCTGAGACTTTGGTCTAGGAAAGACTGATATCAAGAGGCAACTGAGATTACTGGCAAATGGCAAATATTAATTTAACAGATTAATTAAATATTTTTTCCAACACCAAACTGGAATTTTGTTCACTTCTGAGCAAAATGTGAACACTTGTCCTAAGTCTGATTTGTTGTTACTGTTAATTTTTAAACTCAGCTCTATTATTCAGTCCTTAGTCCTTGTGACTTCTGGTTTCTGTCTTAAAACCCTTAGATAAATTGCCTCTGTTCTGACAGAACCATCTTCTAACATCTTTGCTCTACACCTTAGTATGACAGAACCTACATTAAACTTAGGTAATAGTAAAATAGGTTTGGGTACAGAGTTCTGGTGAAAAGTAGGTTCTCAGACATTGTGCTGTTGCTAGAAGAATTTTTTTTTTATCCTCTAACAAGACATCAGTCATTCTGTGGCTTTGACTTAAGTTTGAGCTAATGGAAACCTGTTCTCTGCATCACACTGGGTTTCCATAAAATAATACTTGTGGGGCTCAGCTTCCCTAGTAACTTCTGTTTCTAGCAGTACTGGAGACAAAAATGAATTTATTTTTGCAGCTACCAAAGTCACCATGCTGTAGGGTAATGGGAGTTGCCATGGAGTGAGTCTGTCTATTGACCTTTCTCCTTTCCAGCAGAATTCAGTGACTGCTGTTGGCTGTTGCTGTCACCAAGCAGGAGACATAAAACCAAGATATTAGTTCAGCAATAACCTGGCCCAGGGTAAAGAGTCTTCCTAGCCATTTTGGAAAACCGAACTTTCCGGTTGTTATGCTCTTGGAAGTAGCTGTAGATGTTCCTTCTCTATCACAGCAGCCAACCTCTCTGTGCTCTGGCTGTGCTCCCAGCCTGGGTGGTTGTGGCTGCAGCCATCTGAGTTGCACACGGAGATGAGGTAATTTTCTGCTTCTGTGCCATCTGCACAGATATATCTGCAAGGAACAAAGACTAGCAAATAGCAAAAAATCAGAAGACCAGGAAAGGGAGGGGAAAAATAAGCAGCAAATGTTAATCATTGGGATGGTAGTAAAGCAGTGCTTAAAAATGCTTTTGGATGCATTAAGTTGATTTTTCTCTCAGGTTCACTTCGTCAGATTTGGAGGTAATGATTTTCACAACTTCCTAGATGACTTCAGTACATGCCTTGCAATCTAAGGGAGAAAGGTCTTTTATCTTCCTGTGTACCTCAGCTGTGAGACTGGTTTCATAGTAGTTAGCTTACCTTTGTCTGAATAAGCCATGTGTGATAGTGCTGAGAGCTCTGTTCTTTTCCCTTGCCACATGGCAGTGTTCACACCTCAGCTGTTCCCTGCCTATACATATTCAGGAGGAAGTTGCAAGAGCATGGATTTTTTATTAATATAAAAAAATGTTTTCACTGTCCCTGTGTAAATTTGTACTTTTTTTTATAGCTGCAATTGGATTTTTTTAATGTAATCACAGGAATCCAAGGGTAGGAGACTTCAGAAAAACTGAAACCATTGTGAGAATCTCAGTCAAATTCCTAATGATTTTTAGAAACATAAGGTGAAAGAGAGGCTGGTTTTTGCTAAGTGGACATATTTCAGTATGGATTTGACATAGGTGAAGGCAAGACTTAGATGTAATGTGTAAATGACTCTCCTAGTGATGGGGATATTATTTAGGGCACAACTGCAATTTCAGATGCATGTGTTCACTTTTGTAAGTCCTGCCAATGTTTCTGTTTGGTTGAGGATGTATAATGCCTTTTGTGATAGTGACAGGTGACAACCTGTGACTGAGCCTTTCTGAATAAAGGACAGTTTCTCTGAGGCATTGGAAGATCTTATCTCCTTGCAGAGAAACTTCAGTAAGTTCCCAAGGTTTTCAACTCAAATTGCACAGGCTTCTCTTACACCTTGCCCCTCTTTGCTGCTTTTTTTTTTTTTCAGGATTATTTCTGCAAATACCTAACATTGGATTCACATTGGCTACTGCTCCGTGCTTATCAAAATGGCCTCGTTCTGTAGAAACAGCACAGAGGAGAGATTCCAGTGCCTTTCCCTCTGAAGAAAAAGCTTGTATTGTGTAAACCTTTCCTTTATGTTCTATAGCAAATGGAGCTGTTAAATATGATATTAACAGAGGCATAACTGATCATCTCCTCAGAAGCTGAAAACTGTTTCAGAGAATCTTGCACAAGGTACTAATGTATGTAGTGCCATGAGAGCCCCCTGTTGCTAACAGGTATTTTTCAGCGGAGCCTGTCAGCAGCAGATGAGGCTCTCGTCTGTCTGCTTTTACTGTATCTGGAAGGCAGAGCTCCAGGCAGCATGGTGTGGATGTGGAAGGGTACAGCTGCTTCACAACATGAAGCTTGGTGGGGTGTGTGCCACCAAGCACACACGAGGAGAAAAACCTGCTATGTGTATTCTTTCCTCCTGAATCTGCCCTATTCTAGCTGAACATCTGCAGTCATAAATACCATTACTCCCTTTAAGGTCCTGTGAAAACACAGGCCTGGGGAGGGCTGGATATTTCTTTGCTCAGAGGAATTTTATTTTTTTTTAAGTAAGGAGAAAGGAATATAGAACATCTGGGTGGGGGTAGATATATGGGCTACAGACTGTGGGCATGGACATGCACACATATGTGGCATGGGACCATTGGGGCTTCTGTTTCCCCTCCATCTCAAGCAGTGGCAAAGCTTGTCCTTCATCTCAACACTTGAGCAGGCAAGGACCCAAGTAGACTCAGTGTTTCCACCTGTGGCATGGCTCTCTAGATGACCTTTAAAGTTCCTTGATGTCTTAGCAGGCTGGCTGCTGGAGACCAGTGAGGCCTCTGTATAAACTGAGAGTGTTTCAGCTGTCCTAACAGGCAATTTCCATTAAATGCTCTGGATCTGATGAATTTTACTTCATCATTACCTCCCTTTACTTCCATGAAATGCTTTCTCCTCTGCTTTAGCTGAGGGCATTGTTGTTCATAAAAGTACAAATCCTGAGAGCAGTCCCGTGACAATGGCAGGGTTTGAGAGTGTAGTGTTTGCTGTTTCCTCTGTGGGTAAAGAGGGAAGTCTTATTGAAATCCAAAAATCTGTTCAGCTTCAGTTGCAGTGGCCCTGATCTGGCCTTGAGCCCTGCACCTGTAACTTGTTTCTCTACAGGGCTAAAAAGTAAAGTGGTGTCACTTGTACAATGGGGAAATGGAAGCAGTTGAATGACTCAGATATGAATGTGTCTGCTCTTGATCTAAGGCTCTGCAACATGGCAAAGGTGGTTTTAAAAAACCTGGGCACTAAATAAAGATTATTAACAGGGGATGTCTCTGAAATTGTTGTTCTCATGAGGTCTTCCATTGTTCCACCACTGGAATCACATACCTAGTCTTGTGTCACAATCCTTATTTACAAGAAACTTAAAGGAGTTGGATATTCAGTTCGCAACTATTTCTGTTATCTAACCCAATTCTGTTATTTCAACATCTTAGACTGTCTTTAAAATTATATTTCAGGTTCTTGTGCCTCTCTTTTACTGCTAGGGCTAGATTTGCAAACTAAAACTTTCCCTGACTGTGGAGGAATGGCCCTTGGCGTATTGGGACCATTCCAAAGCAACTTGGCGTCACGGTATGGTCAAGGCGGAGCCCACACTGTGGTGCCCAAGCTCCTATTGGCCCGACCCGTTCTCTCCTGATCCACCCTCATTGGTCTGTACCTGATCACCCCATTGTGTGGCCCCTCCCTCTCGGTATAATGTAGCGCAACCCGCATGTGGTCGGGGCCCTTCTGGCCGGCTCTCGGACCGTGGTGGTACCCGAGGCGTGGTGGCCCCGGGACCATGCCTCCACCATAATAAAGCTTGCCTTGGAACCCCACGCCGAGAGTCCCTCTCGTTCCTGTTCCTCCGTCGTCGCTGTCCTCGGAGGAGCCTGCTCTGTTCCCAGCCCGCGGACCGGAGGACGTCTGCGGGGAGAACGCTGAGCCGGTCTCCTCGGGAATGATCCATCTACTTGTCGCAGACTGCGACACCTGACCTTTCACCAACATTGGGTAGCTACCTTGCTGTTGTGGGCTACCTCAAACTTCTAATTTTAAGTTTCTAATTAATCTAATATAAGGAAAATGTATGTTCCCTAGTGTTGGGGTTAACTTGGTAGAATGATACCATGTCACTTGAAATAGCTTACCATACCTGGTGGTGAACGGTGTGACTTGAGAGCAGCTCTACCAAGTTTTTAATTTTAGTGGAAAGCATGCTCCTAAGTTTTCTGG
>VWZT01007010.1:72919-275670 GCA_013397055.1 Pachycephala philippinensis | reverse complement strand
GGTCATTGGCAACTAAGTTACTATGCCAGGCTGAAAGCCCAGCCCATTAAATGTGAAAATCCACTAATTGTTTAAGTTTTGATTATATCTTTCTTTCAGACCCAGGACAACATAGTCATAGCAACATAAATAGGTGGATGTACATTGGATCGCATAATTTGTGGGGTGTCTCCAACTGTGTGAGATTTTGTAAATGTGTGATTTATACCTTCAGTTATTATCTCTAATTGAACAGACACAGGAAGGGCCCTGATAAAGCCCCCTGCACAGCTGTTGGGAGGGATGGGGAACTGGGGGGACCGAACCGAATCGCATTTTGTCTTTTGTAAGCATAGCATGTTGTTGAAGCCTAGAGGAAAAATATGAGTGATTATTGAAATTCTGTTCCTGTAATCTGCTGAGTACTGATGTCTGAGAAGACAGAGGCTGTTCAGCAATTACGCCCTCGCATTGTCATTAGTGCTAAGTAATGGGACTTTAATATATCTAGTTATTTAGATCATAATGGTCTATCAGCTTGATATCAAGTACTCAGCATGAAGTCCTCAGACTTAGTCCTACCTACTCCTCTTCATTTACCAACAAATAGAAGCCTGCAACAGTGTAAATACAGTACTTAATGCAGGACAGAGGCTGCTTGCAGTCTGTATCTTTTCAACAACTGATATATTGGGCATGAGAACTATTTGAAGACATGTTTACAGGTTAAAAAAATGCAAGTTTTAGAAGAAACTTCATCTTTTCAATGCAAAAAGTAGTTTTGATGCAATTCTGACACTTTTCCGTTTGGAAACTCTGCATTAAAATTGTAGTTTTCCTCTATTTCACAAGGCACCCACTTCCACCTCTACCCTGTACTCACACAAGCACACTAGTTTTTAAATCTGGAACCAATGTGTCCATTGAGAAAAAAATGTTTTGAAGACCTCCAACTGAAGATATATTGGGTTTTTTGTAAAGTTTTTTATCTGTGTGCAATGGGGACATAATTTTTCACGTATGTCTCTATGACTTGCTTGTAGTTGTAAAGCAATGGCAAGGCTGGAATTAGAAATCATGTCTGCTGAACCTCAGCTCTGCATTTCTAATGCAGCCAGCGCTTCTCCCAAGGTGGGTGCTTTTAAAATGATGGCACAATCACTGAAATCTGAGATGTTATAGAAAAGAACAACACAGTATTTCTGAAAAAACCTTGATAGAACATTGGGGCAGATGGCAGTGGGAGAGAGATGAAAAGCAGTCCCTTGTGCGAATGAAATACATTCCATTCAGTTCACTTTGGTTATGGAGCACACTGCACTGAATTTTATAACACAGTGTTATCGCATAAAAAGCGTGTGACTAGATGTCTGTGTTGTTGCAGCTGTCTGCACTTAAAAAAGGCAACAACCTTTGTACCCTCTATCACCCACAGGAGTAGAAAGCCCCCAAAACGGCCGTTATTAGCAGGAAGGTTTGGAGCTAGGGGCACTCAGTCCATTAGACTGCCAGCTATTGTGGTCAGCTCTACAACTTGCTTGCGACCTGCAGGTCTCCTTCAATGCTCCCTAGTTCCGAGTTCTTTATGCAACCAATTTAGACAGATCTGTCAGTTCAGAGAGAAGATTTTGAGAGCTGCTGCCACACATTGCCATGGGCAAGTTTCAGACTGGAATATTTCTTTCATGGAGGATGCTTTTTAAAAACAAAGGGAACAAAATGGGATCTAAATTTCTTCATGCAAACTATTTGCTGCAATACAGCTTCCGTGTAAAAGTCAGATGAGACCACACAGATGAGCACAACACAAGAAAGAGCCACAATCATGGAACCATAGAACCACAGACTGGTTTGGATTGGAAGGGACCTTAAAGATCATCTAGTTCCAGGTGCCATGGGCAGGGACACCTTCCAGGTGGACAAACCCCTGCAAGAGTGTGCAGGAGGCAGGTGTAAAAAGACATGGTCAAAAACTCCATCACGAGATCTTCCCAGGCATACTGGATATGATGGCTAAAGATGAGCTGATGGAAAGTATGCAGTTACCTGGTTTTGTTACACATAGGAGACAGTGTTTTCCCACTGGTAGCAAGAGTGTGATTGTCTCCCAGGCGCTAAAGGAGTGTGGCTCTGCCTCTCCCTTGAGATTGATAGTGGGGGCAATGATGGGGCAACACACAACACACTGCTAATCACTACACAGGGTATCTCCTACTGCACACAGACAGAGGAGAATACTTGAGGCATTCTTCCAAAACCCCACCTGCCCTGTGGCTAGCAGAAGTCTTTGATCTCTCTTCCCATTTTGAAGTCATTCATTACCAGAGAGGTATGAAAAAGTCAGTGGTTCACCAAAAAAAAAAAAAAATCGCTGATTGCTTTGCTTTTAGGCAATTCGAGGCAAGTTCTTAAAAGACAAACCCTGGGAGGCAAGGCAGAAGAAAATAGTTTCTACTGTGAAGGAGGCTTATTAAAAATAGGGAACACGTAAAGAAAATTCACTCTCTAAATATCAGCTGTGCATGTCCAAATTGATTTCATGAATCTATCACCTTTTCTCACCTTTCTCTCCCCTCTGATGAGGTCACATCTAATAAGTTTCCTGCTGTGATCCCAACACTTGGTGAAAAATCTATGGGAAATCCATTCAAGTAGCTGTAGTTTGGCATAAAGGCCTTCTGTTAATGAATTGTCACCAGAAACATAGCTTTCATCTCCTGCAGGGTCACTGCTATGAGGAAGTACTTATGCTAAAGTCATTCTTTTGTTCGGAAACACAGTCTTGACTGAGGTGCCAGACCCCTGGGAAATTACATTTCTATGGAGCTCGAACATAATGAGCAACAAGAAAATCCTACTAGCTCAAAAGCCAGGTTGGTATATTCCTGCTGCACCAACACCCCCGGGTCAGCAGCATTCAGGCAGCATCCACTGTGCTCACCTCTGCTGAGATAATTGCTAACCCCGGCAGCTTATTCCATGGTGTGGTGGGTTGACCCTGTCTGGACACCATGTGCTTACCAAAGTCTTACTTTATGGCTCTCCTTCTCACCTGGGCAGGTGAGAGAAAATATAAGGAGAAGCTTGTGGCTTGGGATAAGGACAGGAGAGATCAACTCTCAAATTGCTGTCACAGGCAAAACAAATTTGACTTGGGGAAAAATTTATTAGCAATCAAATTAGAGTAAGATCATGAGAAATAAAAACTAAATCTTAAAACACCTACCCCCTCACCCCTCCCTTCTTCCCAGGCTCATTTTTACTCTTGATTTTTCTCTACTTCCTTCCCCCCTCAGTGACACAGGGAGATGGGAATGGAGTCTTCAGTTCCTCACACGTTGTCATTGGTGCTTCTTCCTCTTCAGGGGGAGGACTCCTCACACATTCGTTGCCCCAGCATGGGGTCCCTCCTGTTGGAGACAGTCCTTTGGGAACTTCTCCAATGTGAATCCTTCCCACAGGCTGCAGTTCTTCACGAACTGCTCTGGCATGGGTCCCTTCCTGGGGTGCAGTCCCTCAGGAACAGGCTGCTCCAGCATGGGTCCCCTGTTGAGGTCACCAGTCCTGCCCTCTAGAGTGGGCTCCTCTCTCCATGGGGGACACAGGTCCAGCCAGGAGCCTGCTCAAGTGTGGGCTTCTCACAGGATCACAGTCTCCTGCAGGCATTCACCTTCTCTGGTCCAGGGGTACTTACACTGGGTGTTCTGCTCCACTGTGGACCCCCACGGGCTGCAGAATCCATGTGTGGACCATCATCTCTTTTACCATGCAAATTAAATTGCTTGCTGCTGCCATTGGCCAAGAGATCAAATTAGAGTGCTGTCTGCATCCCAGTCCCCCATCTAAAAAATACGTCTCACCACTCAACTTACTCCTCCAGCACGACGTGTGTCTCAGTGATTTTACGCTAGCAGAAATCACGTAGCAACACACTGATGTTGAAGCTGAAGTACTGGTGCCACCCACGTTCCTCTGCTGTGTTTCACCCCAGCTCCCCACTATTCCAGTCCTAAGTGCTAAATTACAACCCCAGGCAGCATCTCTGGGGAAACCAGAGAGACCTCAGCTGAAAGCAAGAGGAGATGCCTCTTCATTGAAATTTATCTGCAATGTCAATTGCCACATGATATAGTGGTTGCCATTTGTTGATGGTGAAAACTTTCACTATTTGGTGGGCATTCTTGAGCTTTATTGCAAATAAATGGATTGAAACTTGCTAAATACATAAAAACAACATTTGGTTCAAAGTCCTGGAGACCACCAGAAGTTGTCTGTCAGCCACAGACACTGTACCTGCTTGTTAATGGATGCCTAAGGTGATGAGTGGGAGATGGCTTCTGTACAAGAGCATGTATGGGTGTAGGGGTGTCCTTGCTCTGACCAAGTATGACCATTCCTATGCTTTTTACTGTTCTGAACCATGTGAAACTTCTATTAAGAGGGGCCTGCCTAGCTAAAGAAAAGTCTCTGCCAATCTGCTTTTAGAGGTTATGCTTTTACAAGGTCAACCATTTCTTCTTGCTATGCTTGTTAGAGAGCATGTGCAAATGTGAGTCAAGTTACAGGATCATGTCTAACAAGGAAGGGCTAGAAAAAGTTAACCATTTTTTCTCCCACAAACTTCAAACTGTGAAAAGGGAAAAATATGTTATCTGTCCTGATTTGTCATGTTTTTGTTTCTTGCCCCCTCTACTATTTTNAAAAAAAAAAAAAAGGTAATAATGCTTAAAGGGACAGAAAGGGGAGGAGAAAAATGAGTTTTATTTTTCTGTCCTTGATCATGGTCTTACATGGTATTATACTTACCCTTGTTTTGCACAGTTTTGTTTGCCTGTCCTGGGCCACTCAATTTTACACGGGCAGGAAGTGTTACTGTATTCAAGTGAATTTTGTGTACTGCATTGGGGTGGGCTTTGAGTTGTTAAAGCCTGTGTAGCAAGCAATGGAAACATTTGCATTTTGTGCTTGGAGCAGTTAACCAGGAGACACAAAAAGGGTGACTCAGTTCTGCTGATATTCATCTTCATTGTATTGATCTCGCATTTTAATGATAGAGGAAACACATCCACTGGGTGCTAGTTCATTTTCAGCTAATCCTAATGGGAAAGGTTGGAGAGAAAAATGATTTTTAAATACTTAATCTCTTTAGCAATTAGGTGATTTGGGCTTTTAAATAGTATAAAAGGCTGTAATTTACGACTTGAATACTGTAGTTTGTGGTTGCCCTGAGTCAGGAAAATGAGTTCTGTGAAAGATTTAATAGAAGTTGTCAGATGATGGAAAACTTAGTATCTTTATGATTAAAGTGCTCCAAAGTTTGCATTTTGGCAACTTTATTGCACAAACACCACTAACTGCAGAATCAGGCTGGAGATGGATAATTAAAACACTTGTAGAGCTGAAATGCAATGCCAAAAAATATGTCCATCTAGGGAAAGGAAAAAAAGCTGTCTGATTTCTTGCCATTATTTGATGATAGAGAAGCAAGCAAGTGGGCAAGAACATAAAACAGGAGAACACTCTTCCTGCAGGACTTTATTCATTCTGTTATCTCCAAGCCTAAGCAGAGAAGTTTTGGGCTAGTACCAGAACTCCGAGGAGAACAGTTACTTACTTTTCTCCTTATTTTCTGTCTCCACTTTCAGGAGCTCAATGGTCTCTTCAGACTGGGAGATTCCAATTGGCTCTGCAGTCCCATTGCCGGGAAGAAAAACAGCAACACTTCTCTGTGTCTGTCTCAACAGGGGAATGGCTACTCCCCAGGCACACAGACTGGCAATGCTGGGAGCTGCCCTGTGGCATAGCAGGATAAATGTAGAGAACAATGGTGTTGTAAAATAAAATAAAATGAAAAATAGAAATGGCCCAGGGGGCTTGGCTCCACATCCCCCCTGCAGACGTCCTCTGGTCTGCAGGCTGAGGACAGAGCAAGCTCCCTCCAAGGGAGCGCTGGCGGAGGTAAAGGAACAGGAGGGGCCTTCGGCATGGGGTTCCAAGGCTTTAATAGGACCAAGCACTCAACCTCCCATGACCTGAAGACGAAGCAAAATGAAGGGTACCGACTTTATATAGGGGGAGGATCAGCAGGCGGAGAGATGGGGCATAAACCAATGAGGCAACAATAGGGAGGGACAAGGGAACAGGGGACCAATAGGGTACAATACTACATAGAAGGTTCCAGTACCCATATTGGGGAAGGGATTCTCCTGTCAACGTAGGACCTAAAATGGAGGTCACCCTAGCTGGGGGAAAATTCTTTCACCACCACACAATGGCATGGTTTCTTTCAGGGCAAGGTTGATTTCTCAACAAAAAGCATGACAATGCTATGACTGCTGGGTGTTTGGTAACGCAGTTTTTGATAAACTGCTGAAAACACCACACGCTTTCATGTTTTGTCTAAAATGATGGTGACAGCAAAATTATACATAACGTAAAGAGATGTATTTTGGCTTCTTTTTTTCCCCCCTCCTTGCTTACTGAGGAGATAGTTTTCCATAGAAATAGAAGTTTTGTGTCGCAGTCTGAGGTGTTTCTACAAGCAAATGGTGAAGTGGGGAGGCTAAGATCCTTGAGAAGGAGAGTAAATCAAATTCAGGGTGCTCAGAGCTGTGTGAAGTAGTGCTTTGCAAGGATCTGAGTGACTTGACATTGTTATTGTGTGGCAAGACAGATGAGCTTGGAAATGTGGACTCAGAAGGGGTATATCAGCTGAAGATCAGCTCTGCTGAGGCTCAACAGTGTGGAATGAGGTCTAACTGTGATTTGGAGACGTTTAGTTTGCTACTCTACCTGCTCTTGTGACAAAGCCAAGATGCAAGTAATTTTACAACGATGTATGTGTGATATATTACTGAAAGACTTAAATAGGTTGTGAAACCGAGTTAAACAGAGGTCACAGAATTTAATTTTGTGTAAATGAGAGGGGGGTTGTACTGATTAAGACGACCAGTCAGTGTGGATCTGTTTTCTGTGCAGCCGCTTTCCCAACTCATTTGGAAGTTTTCTGTATCAGGAGCTGTGCGGCATATGAGGAGATGATGCATCATCCCAGTCCTGTGGAATCTGAAATGGCATGTGGCATTTCCACGTGCTCCTGCTGAAAGACGGAGCAGTGAGCCTGCTGTGTCTCAGGCAGGCCCAATGGAACAGGATTAACATGACTGGTGTGTGTATTTTGCTCAGCAAAAGAGAGTGCAACTTCTTCAGGCAGCAAGGTAAAACAAGTCATTTCAATTGAGAAACTGTTTAATAAAAATGAAACAGCTTTTTTTCCTGAACTCTTTCATTCTGGGGAAAAAAAAAAAGAAGCTAATGCCTTCTTGTAAGCACTTCTATTTTCTCTTACACAGAAGAAAAAAAGATTGAATTACTAGAATTTCCCATTCAATAGAAACGTTGATTTCTGCCTGCCCTCCTTCCCCTGCCACATAAGGCAGAAGATTATTCTTGAAACTGGTAATAAAGGACCAGAAATGGAACACTCAGTTACAGAGAAGAGTAAGACAATTGTGTCAATATTGCCATTTAAACATGGATGGTGTCAAAGAGAAGGTTTTTTTCAGAGGTTTGCTCCTGCACTTCCTGGTTAGCCACTAATGCTGAAATATATTCCTGCCTCTGTTTGCTGTGCTGGGCATGTCTGAAATCTTCCAGCTTTTCATACATGCAGTTAAAGGTGAATTACACTTTTTTGAAATGCTGCTTGGAGTCATGGGTGCTGAGAGCTTTTCAGAAGCCTGGACTAAAAAGGTCCAAAAAACTTAATTTTTAATGGGAGAACAGTTATGAATGGAGGGAATAAATCAAGGTAAAGGTAAGGTAGTAGTGAACAGAATGAGTCATGCATGGCAAAGAGCAAGTCATTGAATTAATGTTTGCTTTGTCAACGCGTGTGTTTTGTGGGGCTGGGAGCAGGGTTGAGATCTAGAGAAGGTCAGAAAAGTACTTCTTAGATCTAGAGATGTTCCCTCTGCATATTAGAAGAGAGGAAAGACAGTGTGGATAAGAAGCTGATGGATCTTTTCAAGTAATGAGTTCAGGAAAAGGCAGAAAGGACTTTGTCCCTGATCTGACGTGGGTTGGACACAGATCTGGGGATATAGCCAGAGGAAAGAGTGAAGCTTCTCCAAGTCCAAGGGTGCCCCCATATGGATGTGGTAGGGACAGAACACCCTCTCTGGTGCTGAGTTTGATAGCCATGAATATTGTGCTGGCCTAGCAAATGAGGTTTGTACACTTTTTGGGAGACTGGTGAGCTCCTTTAGTGTCATGGCCTATCTGCAGTGTGTGGTCATCCTACTCATTGACTGAGTCCAAGGCAGAGAGATGGAGACTGCAGTCAAGGTTTACTTGTTGTCTGCAGTGATGTATTGACTTCCTTGCAGGATACCTCAGTGTTTTTTCCTCCCTAGTGCAAATATGAATGCTGAAATTCATATGAATATACCCCTCTTTTAGCTTAGCATTTGTGCAGGCAGTTTCTCCACAGATAAATCAGAGGCTTCTATTGCTCAGGTATCTTAAAGGGTAATATCTTAACACTGCAAGGTAATAACATTCTCCTGCCATAATTTCTCTAGCCTATTAGTTTGTAGAGTGATTTACACTTGGAGGAATTAAGAGAGTTGTCCAGCCCATACAGGATGCTGTGGCTAAAGTAGTACAAGTGTATCTCTAATGCAGCTCTCTGTGGTGGTTTCTCATCAGCTCTGAATGAGGTGGAGGTCAAACCAGGAGAGGTTCAGGACTTGCTTTGAGATCCTGCTTTATATTGGAGATACTCCAGCTTAAAAATACTGAACAAAAACAATAACTCTTTTAAGTTATCTTGCTTAAATAAACACAGAATGTGCAACAGCAGTGGCATTATTGCAGATGTACCAGAGGTACTCAGGAGGTTATTTAGTCCAGCCACCCACCCTGAGCAGGGCCAACAGCATGTACAGATAGGTTGCTCAGGACTCTTTCCAGCACAAGGGCAGATTCCCGACTGCTCTGAGCAAGCTGTTCCAGTGCTTTATTGTATCTCAAATGAAATCAGAAAATAGCCAAAAGGCAAGAACAGTTTCTTGTTTGCCGATTTTGTTGTTTTGGTGGTTATGTATTTGTTTCTTTATGTAAACCAGCCCCTTTCCCTATTTTTTGTATGTGTTTGTGACTTGAAGGGTGTCATATCCCCTTATCTATCTTACTTTATTCACATTTTTTTAAAACTGAAAAGCAGAGAAGGGAAAAAAAAACATAGGGAGGAAATTTCAGTTTCTTTCTTTTAAGTCCTTTTCTATCTGTGCAGAGGATAGAGCAGGACTGGAGATCACCTGCTGTTTCTGACATAATCCTTTGGGATTTGAAGATGTGAGAGTAGAGTCTATTTCTGATCTTTGTTGCTTTCAACAGCAAAGGCAGCTCTTGGAACTGAAGGACTGAGGCTCAATCCTTGACTGTATTGAAAAAGATGCAGTATACTTTCTCGTATCAAACCCATTCCTAACAGAAACTATAGCCCAGCCAGGTTGCTGCTGAGGGCATAGGCAGGTGTATCTCCAGGAAACAATTGTGTTGTGGGAGAGTGCTGTAGTATGGTAGCCAGAAATGGACTTCTGAATTGGTGGGTTCCTTCCTCTGAACCAAAATGTTACTGGTGGAACTGTGCTCAGCCATACCCACCTTCCACTGAATGGGTATTTAAAATCTGCCTGTGTATGGGACAGGTTTTATGCTGCTGCTGGACAAGTGAGGTGTCAGGAGAGAAGGTCACTGGAAGGACTTTAACCAAAACTGAGCTGAGATAGACTATGCTAACAAAAATAAGGAAGAAATCCCAACCGAGCACTTGCATGTCAGCTTCTTGCACAGAAGGAGATGCAGTGGTGAGCAAACCAATGTTTGCCAAGTGGGGAAAAGGACACTGACTGGCAAGGAGAAATGTTACTTGATGGTTTGAGGGACAAGCAAGTGGAATAAACCCAAACCACTGCCTATTCATCAGAACGGGACAACATGGAAATTAAATTGTAGCTGGCATTTTCCAATGATGGGTGTCTTTAAACTTAGTGATAATGCCTCCAATTTTTTTCCAGATAACCAGATGTGGTGGTTTAGTTTGCGTTTTTTTTTCTTTTTGTGAGATAAGCATTAGAAGAAGGGTAAAGTAGGTTTAAAACTTTAAAGAATATAAAGAAGTTTATTACTAACAGAATTAAAGGTAAGAAAAAAATAATAATAATAAAAATTAAAATTAAAGCAAACTCTCTTTTTTTTTTTTGGCACGTCTCTCTTTCTGTCTAGTACTTCTTTTTTTTTTCTCTCAACTCGCACAAAGGATAAACACATGTGATTTTAGGTCAGAATTACAGTTTTTAACAGTCTCTTTCATATTTTGAGAAAAGAGTTTTTTCTGCTTAAGTGTAGCTTTCTAAACTGCTACTAGTAAACAGACTTGCTCGGAAATCTGCTGCAGTGAAATATATTTCTCTCATGAATTTTGTAGTCTTCCTACAACTGCTATCATGAGCTACGCATGGGGTATTTTTTTTAAGGATAAACAAATTCCAGCTTGAAAAGCAACAACTCTCTTAAAAGTCTTTTACAGCTGTTAAGTGACCTGGCGTGGCCATATTTCTCTTTTGCAGGCTGCACATGGAATTCTCTTTCCCCCATGTCTCTGACCGAGAAATAAAAACAGTTTGTGACATCACAGTCTCTTACCATGGCATGCCAGAAGCCTTTTTAAGCTGCGCGCGAAAAACATGCCGCCGCCCTCTTTTTCAGTCTCCATCTTGGCTTCATCAACACGTCACTACTTTCTCTTTCTCTTTGACCTTGCAGCCTCCATGTTGAAAGGCTGATTTCTTTTCGGGCTTTATGTTGGAAAGAAAAGCTTCTTTTCTTTTATGCTGAGACCTGTTCGATGTCGGCTGCGTTGGTGGTAGAAAACTGTCCCGGCTCCCGCCGGGTCTGCGCAATGCCACGTGGAGTGGGGGAGGAGGGAGCCCGTCAACTCCAGATGGTCTCGGCTCTGCCACAGCTATAGTTGCTTCTCAGCTGCTCACAGACTCCGAGAAGTCTTCTTACAGCACCCCAAGGGCGCCGTACCACGGCCCCGAAAAAGAAAAAAAAAGAAGGCAAAGAGCTTGGCTTGGCCCGGCCGGGCCCAGCAGGGCCGGGCAAGCCTGACCCCGACCACCCCTCCCAGTAAGAGACCAAAAACCAGAAGAAAGACAAATTCCCTGCACCAGTGCCTTTATATGCAAAATTGCGAAAAGCAATTAGTCTAAAACCTTGTCCATCAACTCAGTCTCTTCAAACCACCACAGCAGAACAACTTTGCCTTTTCCTCTGTACTTTCTACAAGATCTGTGTGAAGCCCAGTGATGATGGGCAGACTGTTAATTTCAGTCATCAGCCCAAGTGTGGCAGCAGTAATCAAAAATGGATTCTTAGAGTAAGGAGACTAACAAAGCAGTAAGAGAAAATATTGGCAAGTATTAGCAAATATTTGTTACTATCACTGCTGTCATACAGTGCAGTGTGAGTTCCAGCCGGTGTCAGAGAAAGTTTAGAGCTCTGCTGGAACAAATCATAAAACTGTAATGGAAATTTTTGGATCCCAGCTGTTCAGGGAACAGCTTGAACCTTCTGATAAACTGAATTACAGTGGGATTGGGGTGCCTGACATTTTAGATTCCATGAAAAATCCCATCCTAAGAAGTTGCTTTCTGCTTTGTGTCGATTCTGCAGGTAGTGTTGGGTGTGTTCTGCCTCTGCTCTCACCAGTAGGAGCTTTGCCACATGCTCTGAGTGCCTCTGCTTTCACCCTGCCAGCTTTATTTGTCAGGTTTGCCTTATATTCTGCAAATGCTGAATTGATTCGTTTGGCAGATTTATGGATTTGCCTCACCCCAGTTGTGGTTTAATATGGAAAATAAAGAAGTGGATTTCAAGTACCACATGTTCTAGTATCTCTGCCAGTAAAAGAGTATATGGAGGGACAGAGCAAATCTCAACTGATATTCATTTTTCATTGTCTGTCTGCTTAATCAGTGTAGGCCAAAAGTTTTTTTTGATTCACCCCAAAGGGACAATCAAAGTTCACAGACATTAAGTATTGATTTAATTTACTGGATTCAGAGATACTCTTGGAAACTATAGTCAGATCCTCTCATATATTTAGCACCCAATATTGGATAACTCCTTTATACATCATTGCTACGTTAAAAAACATTCTTACGAACGTGGGTTTGCCAGAAATGTTCTAAGGGGTTATAGGGGTGTTATTTCACTTGTATAGTAGAAAAATTCAGAGTTAACTTAAGTTCTAATTTTTCGCTTTGGGTATGAAAATACTGAGCTGTTGTGTATTTCTCTCCTCTGTCCCCTGTACAATTGTGGGTGTACAAGAAAACAGCAGGCTTGTTTAAGGTTTGGAAAAGTTCACTGCAGTGGAGCAGACTGGTTTCACAACAGCTTTCAGAGTTTCAAAAAAAGTTTGAGAGTTTGTGCTTGTTTTGAAAACCAGGAACTTCTGAATGTTTTCATGATATTACATAGCACCAATAGCTGTACCTTCAACTTCCAGGTCTTCCTAATAAGAAGAGAAAAGGTGACCCTAGATCTGAGAGGTCTTTCTTTGTCAAAAGGAAAAAAAAATCGTGGAGGCATCTGGAATACGATGTGTATTTTGAAAAGAGTTCCTGGAAAAATATTTTTCTTAGCAAAAAGTATTCCAACCAGCTCTCCTTGGAACTCATTATATCTAAGGGCAGATCTAGAAATTATTTCAGAAAAGATGTGATGTGTGTATCTTGCCCAGGTGTCAGTGTACTAACAGAAAATATCCAGATAATACAAATAATAAAATACACAAATGTGCTCCTGCAAATAACAGGAGCTTGTTATTAACTTTCCAAGTTGCACCGACAATCCTAAGTTTTTATGTTGCTTGAAAAGGATGATGACTTTGGAATATTTACATAGTGAGCTATGCTAATTGTCTCTCCTCAGATGCTGTAAGGTCAAATTTGGAGGTTGCAACTTAGACACTAACACTGAAATGCAGAACACCTAATATTTCATTACTGGGAGCTTCTTTGGTTCATCTGAACTAGGGTAAAATAACTATTTTGATTTGTTAGTGCAGTAAACCTGTTTTGCCCTGGCATAAATTAGAATGTCAGATGTGAAACAGCAAAGTGAGGATTAGAGATCTGGATTTCTACGTGGAAAGTATACACTGTAGTAAAAAAATACTACAGTTGAATCTGGGGGTTGCAGTAAGAGATTGTTCTCACACCAGGTTTTAATTAGGGGAGCATCAAGCCTGAGAAACTCCACTGAATTTTTCAGTTTTGCTGTACTGTATTTCAGCAGAATTTTGCCACCCATTGCTTGTATCTGTAATGTATAAACCTGCTGTAGTTAAACCTGCTGTGCTAAAGGGGCTGACATGAAGGAGATATTTACAATACACAGAAACATTTAAAGGTCCTTCAAATGAGAAGTGAGATGGAAGTTCTCACTTGCTACTATAGGTTCCTGTCTGTAGAGGTTCTGAAATGTTTCCTTCTGCTTCTCCAAATCCCTTCCTGTAGTTTTCCATTTTGATTTTGAAAAACTCGTTGCTCTTTTGAACCTACCATCTGTCATGTGGAATTGTCCTATTTTTGCAAAAAAGGAATGCAAGTTGTTGAGAGTGCTTGAGAACTGTTTAAACACCATTGCTTATAGACAAAAGGGGTGCAGCTTTCTTTGGCCTCTGATGTTTGGACTCCTTTATGGATGATGTGAAGCTAAAGCATCTGTTGACAGTCAACAAGTGATTGCTCAGAGAAAGGCTCTGAGGAATCTTACTGAAATCAAGAGGAGGGATGCAGCATTTGTGTGGATATCAGGGAAACATCTCCTGCATATGGCAATAACAAATTTTTGACACCTACCACTGACTTCAATTTTAAGTGCCGTGCCACAGAGGCAGAAATGCCTGGAGAGAATTTGCTATTTTGCTTAACTTTTCCACTTTTTTTCCACTTTTCCCATGTCTGTACACTGAATTCCATGGCGACCCAGTTTTTCGGCTGGGCTCTTTCCAGAACATAGGATATGAGATGCTTCAATCTTAGTCTTTGCTCGGGCGTGTTTACTGAAGAGCATTGAATCCAATGCATATGATCCTGCTGTTGCTCCATTTTCTACTCCTAGTAATTTCATCTAAGAACCCTGAACATGTCACCAAGTCCCTCCCCAGCTCCTGCACCTTTTCTGCTCACGAGGCATCCAGCAAAGGAAGCTACTGGAATTTTTTTGTCCTGGAGAACAGACACAGGGCTCTAGAAAACAGTCATCAGGTACAGAGCCTGGGGAGAAAGCTGTGAGAGGGGACTCTGACTAACAAGACTGGTGCAGAGTAGGGACTACTTGAAAAAAGACAGCCTGGGCAGAGACTAATGAGGAAGAGGTGAATCTGAGTGTGTGGTGAGTGGCTGCTGTAGAAAAAGGATGACAGGGAAGACAAGAGGTGCTGAACAAGTAAGTAAAATTGCCTGAGACCACCTCTTCTTCACTGAATGGGAAATGTGGTTGTGAGAAGGAACCTGCAAGAAACCAGCTAATACAATATAAAAATGTGGAGAAAGACCACTTAATTGTGCCTAAGTGCCTTCTTGAATCAGTGTCCCGCTTCTGCTGAAGTATGACGACTGGATTTATCACTATTTACTATTAATCAATTTCTCTTTACTATTAATCTATCTCTATTTACCGTCTCTATTTACTGTTTACTAACTCTATTTACTGTTTGTCTGTCATCTTTCTCTTGCTCAAAGAAATGTGTAAAGAATAAGCCTAGACTTAAGCAGAATCACGGAGATATCATTTGAGATTGTCACAGACCAAGTCATTAGTTTCTTGTGCAGCTTTGTGGTTGAAGGCCTCTCCTGAAACCATCTTACGAATCTGCTCACCTTCCCAGACTAACAGACTTACTGTTTGCACAGTAAACTAAATTAGTTTATTAAACAAAGTAGTCATAAATAGAAGCTAAATTAAAACTAATCTCGGATGATATTCTTAGCAGACCTAGCCTCCTGAGGCAGTGTGCTGTGAAGAAGCCTGCCATTTTTCAGATGCATCGCAGCAGCCTCATGCTTTGCATGACAAAGACCTGCTATCAGCCACAACTTCAACCAGCCTGTATGGGAGTTAATGGAGGGTGCAGGGGAGAAGGAGGAGTAGGTGAGTGGGTTGCCTAACAAGGAAAGGTAAGGTGCAAGGAGAAGCTTGCTTTGTTTGTTTGTTTGGAGAGATTCTCAACATCGATCATCGATCTCTGTTTCCTTAAAATCAGGGATAAAACTTCTACTGACTGCCTGCCCTTCTGAGTTTTAGTATGCAGCCCACCTGCACGCAGCCCTTTCTTCTGCAGGAGCTGGCTGTACAGCCTGTCTTGATTAGATCCTGTAGCTTTGGCATTCTTTCAAAATCTTCTGATACCCATCTTGTCAAATCTGTCAATTCTTTCTTAAAATACTAACAAAACACAGAAGACAATGTAATGTGCTAGCCTGGTATTTAAAGCTTGCTTTGTTTTGATTTGCTATTACCTCTTATTTTTCTGCCAGTGAGGGACACAAAAGAGAAAGAATAGATACCAGATCAACAATCAAATTACAATGCTTGCTTTTTAGCAGTCCATGCTGTCATGATTCACTGTAATCAACTGCGGTGCTCCCGGTGCAGGAAAGGAATTGAGATAACTTGATAAAGCACCTCTACTGTATTCAGGCTTCATCTGGCCCAAGCTTTTGCTTCGTTAATACTTCAGGTTGCACTAGGGTGTAACCTTCTTAAAGAGATCAGCTCGGGATGAATTCTCATGGGTTCAGTTTCATCACAGTACTGTAGTGGGTAAAAATGTGTAATCTTTTTTATTACAGTTGTTCCATTGAGAGGCTTCAAGTTAAGCATTTGTTATTTTTCATTCTTCTTGGGAATAATGTATCATCTATCTGACTTTGGGAGCGCATAATCAGCAAAGGAATAATATTAAAGAACATAATTATGGCCTTCCATGTTATTGCTGATTGTGTGTGTTTTTAGAGGAGCCTTGGGTGAGGTCAGACCATGCACACAGTGTTTGTCCTGACGATGTGTTGTGGTGGTGGAAGTGAAATACAGATGTAAAGATTGGGTGAGAAAGCTGCAGTGGCTCTGGGTGGCTGAGTGACCGGGACTGGTTATATATTTGTACATGAAAAATGCCTTCTTGGGCCTGAACTTTTGCACAAGGGGACACGGCAGTAAAACAGTGATAGGACTTGCTCCCAGCAGTTGTGTTAATATAAGGACCCAGTCCTGCAGAATCCATACAAACTCCTTGGTTTCTGGACTCAACAGCTCTTCAGGAGGCTGAGGGTTTGTGTTGCCTCCTTTCTAGAACATGTGTCTTATGGAGAGGGAAATCAAGGGCCTCACCTGGCTTCTCTTTACCTGAATGGGGCTGCTGCATCAAAAGCTTCCTTCCTTTTTCTGCATCCCTCCTAAAGTGTGGCTGTATGCAGGGATGAACCAGCAGTGAAAAGCTTGTGGTGGGTGGCTTGTTCTGTGGCTGGGAAGTGGAAGAGGTTTTACAACTGGAATGACATTTCTGTACTTGTGTGAAAGAAGCAGAGTAGCTCTAAGAGCCCATGAGCCCAGATTAAGTGTCTTATTTTTTACATACATCATAAATAAAACTTCAAAGCTTTGAAAGTGAAGAAGGGGGATGAGAGCACATTCTCCCATTCACCAGAAGTGTTTTTGCCTGCCAGAACCATTTACTAAATCTGCTAAACAGCTTTGTTAAGGTGTTTATCCCACCAAGACAGTTCATAGCTGTGGGCATTCAGGGATATAGAAACGAATTCAGGCTATGCCAAGCATACAGGACAATGTTTCTGAGCCTGACACAATATAGTGGCTCATCTGCATAATCCCTCCATCCTGCTTGAGATGGAGAATGGAAAAGCAGTAGATACTGTATGTCAACCCTGACGGCTTTATTATAACTAGAGAGTCTGTTCTTCTGGTCTTGCTACTTTCTTCTTGCCAGCATTTCAGCCTGTAGAGAGAGGGCTGCATTGCCCCCTTTGGGGAGTTGGAAAAACCTGGAAGGGTGGCAAGGATGCAGAGATTTCACTTTATACTCTCCCTCAGGGTATCTGAAGGTGCTGCAGATTGTCACTCTGCAGATGGATTGAAGAGAGCACACGTGGCTGTGTGGGCTGGCCTGTGTAAGGTGGAGTGCACAGTGGCTGAGCAGGGGAACGCAGGGGCAGGTTTCCAAACCTGCCAGCTCTTATTTAGCCATGTCCATAAAGTGGCTAGATTTTCAATAGGCCACTGCTCTCAGAAGGAGTTGCTGGGTGCTGAGGCCTTCTGAAAATTTGGCTTCTTGACAGTACAATGCATCACTTAATTGGAAAGATTTCTTTCGGCACCCTGTGAATAATCTGTTCTGTTTGAGTGTAAATAATATCTCTAATATTTCCTTTTTGGCTTTTGTGGAATATCATGGGGTTTTTTTTCCCCAAAAAAGCAGAGAGAGACTCTCTCTATTTATTGAAGTTGAGTGAATAATTTTCAATGAATAATTTATTCAGGGAATCAAATCTGTTTCTGCTTGCAAAAATCTTCCCTCTTCAGTTACGTACTCAAATGCATGTGACAAAATTTTTTACTGGCTCTCTCTTCAACCCCTCACATCCCCCACGCATCCCTTCTCATGGAGTTGGGACAAGTTCAGTTTGGGACCTTGTTGCTCAAACATGTTGAGTTATGTGGCAGCAGCTTCTTAGGAAGGTAATCATATGCATCTGTCATTCAGGCATTTAAAATGGTGTTGGTTCTAATAAGCATTTGGGGCAATATGAATCAATTGTTCATGCTCTCCAGACAGTATCAGATGGAAAACCCTATAAAAGAGCTCTTCTATTGTGCAATAATGTCATGTCCACTGGGCAGAATTCTTATACAATCCCACTGAGAGTTGCTCAGCACCTGAATGCAGACAGTAGATCCAGCAGATAGCTCATTTGTTTTGGAGGCATTTGTCCTGGTGCTGTAGTTGGACATCCAAATCAAGGCTTGCAGGTACCCGTATCCACACTATTCCCAGCTTGCTACTGGTCCTTACCCCTGGTTTCTTTGGTTTGGTTTGTGTAGTTTCTCTACGTAGATTGTAAAGCTTTCACAGCAGGGACTCTCCCTTACCGAGTAAATCTGCAGGAGGCAGAGCAATGAGATGGAGTGACTTCTGAGCCCTGCTTCTTGATGGCGTGACAGCAGATGCAGTCCTGTGGTCTTCAGGTGCAGGATCAGACTTAACTTAATGTTTCCAACTCCTTTAATTTCACTCAGCTACTTAGGGAATAAAGTGCAAGGTGTCTCGTAGCAGAATTAGTTGAAAGACTGAGGTGAGATACTTTCTAGAGAGAATTCACACCTCCTACTGTGGCTGGCAAAAGGGACATCTCCATCAGAGGCTGACATGAAACTGGCAGACTGACTGAGTGTTCTGGGGCACCCTCCAGCAGCCTGATCAGTTGAATAATCTTGGCACCTAACTTAAGAGCATGAAATGAGATGATGTGAGTATGTGTGTTCAGTGTAATCTCAAGAAAAGTGATTGGAAGTCCATCCCAAATTTCTTTCCCAGTCAGTATATTCCTGTGGTATGAAGGTTTTTAAGAGTCAATTGAGTCATGGCTGGGCAAAGACTGAGCTATCTGATACTGATATACAGGTCCTGTCTGAATTTGTATGTGATCAGCACTGTCCCAGATTTCAGGGCACCTACGCAGTTAATGTTGGCACCGTGCCTCCAGCACAGATGAAAATCAAATTAGTCAGAGTGTAAAGGCTCCATGGACACCTGGAGAATATCTTAAATTTGTCTAAATTTTTAAACAAAATTTAAGCCCTACAGAAGTTATGTCAAGGTTAATTTGTTTTAGTGTTCTTTTGTCTGCTTGAACCAGTTGCCTGTTCTTGTCCATCTGTGCTGTCTTACTCCTAGTGGGAGACTGAGTACTTTTGAGGATCACTCTCCTCCAGGGGCCGTTTCTGGGACTGCAGGAGCTGAGAAAGACTCTTAATCTGCATTTACTGCAGCACCCCTGGACCTGCAACACTCTTCTTTAATAGACAAATCTTTGTCAGAGAAACTAAGCAATGAACTTTACGCAAGCATCTTCCATAAATTACTGCTAACTAAATCAATAGCAAGCCAAGCCTGCTACTCTTAGCTTATTTCCTTCTCTCTATGCATGAGCAAGTGCCAGCATACCTGATGACTGCACAAATAGCACAGACCAGTGCAGGGTGTCCCTAGAATGAAACCCACAAGCAACTTGGGCAGCGTGGCCATCAGTGAGTGAGATCAGCCTTGTAGTGAGAGGAGAGCATGGAAAGGGCATTCTGGAAGATGCTGGATCAGATGATGTGTCTCACCATGGTTTAAGTACCCATATTTCCTAAAGCAGCCTGCCCTTCAACTTCCCCTTTCAAATTGTTATAAAGGATTTAACTTGAACAAAGAACTACTGTACACACAAGGTGACAGAATAAATCGGTTTTGGTAAGGCGCCCAATGTTGCTCTTAAATTTCGTCTTGAATTTTGGACTGTGACTGGCTGGTACCAAAGTCCATCATGTGCTTTGCCTGTTAGCAAAAGTCTTGTGGAGACTGAAGCAGTGGCTTGTTTCTGGCTGAATGACTGTGCCCTTAGCCAGAGCAGACTCCATGCCTGTGCACTGAGGCTGTTAATCGTTCCCTAAATTCCAGCAGAATGATGAATCAGAGGCTTCTCTAACATGAAAAGTGTTTTGATTCAGAAGTATTGAGGCCCCTGTAAAAGAGGAATGTTGTTGATATAAAATCATCACATTTCACAGAAGATAATTTATGACATGTTATGCCTTTGGGAAAAAAGACTGAAAAGGAAAGTAATTCCTGAGGGAGAAAGATAATATCTGGTAAGTGAAACTAGTCATAAGTTGGGGAAAATGTATGGTAAAACATGAAAGCATGTTCTTATGAAATAATTTTGTAGGATGTTTTAGAATAATTTTTCTTTTCCAGATCACCCCCTTGCATATTTTCCTGTAGAAGGGATTGCTAGTGTTTATAAAATGTTGTAATCTAATTGCTTGCTATGCCTTTTCAAGCTGTTTCAAGTAATTCATAGAGAGAAAGGTGCCTTTCTAAACATTGCCTAGTGCAGGAAGTGAAAAATGTGTAGTCAGAGATACCAAAGCCAACACAGTAAACTTAAAAATTATGGCACAAACTTGATTCTAATCAGATAAAATGCTGCTTAGATCCCCTATAAACTAAGCCCCAAGGGTGCAAACTACATTTTTATGAGATGGTTCCCCAAACACCAGTTTTGTAACTGCATATAATCCAAATGTGCATTTCCATAGACTTTCTGCAGCAATTTGTGTAAGGCTTATTGAATAACACAGATACAATACTAAAAACAACACTTTAGTTAGAAAGTACTCACTGGGCAGCAAAAGAGAAGGGACCTGTGGGAAACCCTGTTTATTTGCATTTGGTGTTTATATTTCTTGCTGTAAATGTTAAATACATGCCTCCTGTTTCAGATTGCACAAGCCCTTCATTTGGGTTTTCCAGCACCATCTGTAGTCAACAGGCTACAAAAAGAGGAGAGGCCATGCTCTGGCTGTTGTAATGGCTAATCAATTTTTGTTGTCATTTTTACACACACATTACATAGGTGCATAAAATCAGGTGCCAGGTTCTCTGCCAGCAGTATTTCCCCATAGGTGGTTGTGGAGCATGGGGGGCTATTGGATATGAGGAAGCTGTCCATGGAAAAAGCTATTGAACAAAATGAACCAACAGCAGGAAACGCTCTTGCTACCCCAGGCAAGGAAATGGCTAGAAGTTGAAAGAGACTCCATTTATTTTTTTTGTTTTAAATTAAAGTCTTGGGGGAATTGCTGTATGGAGCAGCCCAGGATTGTGAGTAATTTAGTTAAAATCCAAAACCTGTGTTACATGAATTAATAACACTGACCAGTATTAGTGCAGAGCACTGAATGTTGTGTTGGTACCTGAACCAGCAGAAGGTGAACACAGGTTATTGTCTCTCTGGTCTGGGATATGCATCTGATATGGGCTTTAAAAGAAAGCCAGTGCTTTTTTTAAAGCAACAAAATTCTTTATTTTGGCATGGAAATGAGAGGAGAATGATGATGAGATTTACAAGGCATCAAAAACCTGAGAAATTTTTGGCTAACTTTCATAAATTTTCTCATGGGCATTCTGGATGTGCCTGCACTAGGCAGAATTAAAAAAAGTATTTCCAATATTTTGAGACAAAAAACTCAAAGAAATCTTCCCCTCATCTCACAATTAATTTAAATATAATCAGTAAAAAGCCCAAGCCAACAAATAATTAAGCAAAAGGAGATAGAAATCTCTTACAGAATTGGTTCTGCCAGAAATATATTTGTTGTAATATCCCACTAGTGGCCAGTAAAGGAAATGGAAAGCAAAAATCATGCCAAGATTACATATTCACAGCTCTGCCTACTCTGTTCTCAGTGCCCAGAAGCATGAAGGCCTGAAACAACATCGTTTTTAACATTAAACTAACTCTTGTCATGTGGAAGTGGAAGATGAGCAAGATCTAAGATATATATAGCCCTTCTGCTACAGAAGGTTGGATTCTAATTATCAAACTTGTAGTGCAGGCAGCAAGAAGCCTCTGCTGCTGATAAAAAGACTGACCCTTGGTGTATTTCTAGTGGTCTAGGTGCCTAGTTGTCCCAAATAAGAACAAATGAAGTAGGGAGCAAGCATTACAGTGCTACAGATGCAATCCACACCTGTTATTTAAAGTGAAAACCAACATGTGATTTTTGGCTTGCCAAGGGCTGGGAAAGGCATAGCAAATGACAGGGTATTCTGGATAGGTCTGAGACTGTCACAGGATCTGGCATCTCCTCCTGCCATAGTCCATCTGGTATGAGAAGCAAAGGCTCTGCAGTGGTAACTCCAGAGCAGTGGTGGTTTAGGGGAGTGGTCCTGCTCACCTGTGGATGAGTCAGGACTTCCTGTAGTAATACCCAAGAGTGAAGTTTGTTTACTCACTGCACCATCAGGGCTCTGAATGAGCTATTACAGTCTATAAGGCAAATATGTATTTATTTAGACAATTTTTTAAAAATTGATTTTTGATCCAGTACATGGTAAAAGCTCCTAAGGAACCAGCTATGTAAATCCTTCTTTAGCTGTATAAATACTCTTTTTATTCTCTCTGTAGTTAACTTTCATGTGATGGTACAAAGGATGAATGATGATTAGCTGGAAACAGTGCTCGGGAAAGAGGGAGAACAGGGAAATGGATTCTCTATCGTATATTTTCTTATGAGACTTTGGTAATTAAACACTTTACAAGCAGGATAATAACCAGTAGCCTTTCCTTGTTATGGTATTTATCCTGGCTCTGCCATTCAGGTTGGCCCAGTCGTATCACCTCCATTTCCTAATCTTTACAATGGTAATAAAAGTATTGACCTTCTTAATAATATCTCTCAGAGATGGAAAGAGAGGAGATGCTCTGTAAGATCTGCATAATTATTGTTAGCTTCAAGCTCTGAGCAGTTCTCTTGGAGCCGATGGGAATGCTCACATGTGGAGCTAGTTACAGTACTGGGAGCCACTGATGGCTGCAAATCGTGGAAAACTGGCCTTCTGATGGATCATAAGTCTGCTTCTGGAAAACTGTTTTTGCTTTCCATATGGGCTGGGACTTTCAGTGATGCTTTAACAAGTTATATGCCTGTGAGTTGGATGCATAACTCTTTCAAGGTTTTTGAAAGTCCTTGCAAGGAAGCAGGGGGTTGCTGTTGAAATTGCAGTCTAAAATTGCAAACAAGCATGTACAAAAAAAAAAAAGAAAAAAAGAAAGAGGAAATTGTAGAAGGATGGGGGGAAAATCTTAAGTTATTTTGGAAATGGACACTTTACTGGAAATGAAAGTGAAAATTCAAAAAACCACTGTCAGTAGAAAAGAAATTCTGTGTTTGCTATTCTAATGTGAGTGCAAACATTTTATATGAAAATGGACACTGCAGGGTGGAGGGGAAAATCTGAAGTACAAAGCACATGGGAATATTCATGATTCTTTTTGGCTTAGTTGAGCCTGTCTTCAATTCCTGTTTGGACAGACTGAAATACCAAAATCAGTAACCTGATTTACAACACTGCTTTGAGCAGTCTTCAATTAAGAGAAAACAAGTGACTGTAGCCCCCTACTTTGGAAAAAACCTCAGCCAGTTCTTTTCATTGATGCCACTTGCTTTGTTTTAGTTATGTTAGTACCAGAGAATCCTCTCACTTGAGCCATGATTTCTCTTCCAATTTAAGTGGGTAATATCCATACGCAAATTTTCTAGAAGGGTCTCTTGGAAAATATGGGGAAAAAAATCCAACAAAACTTCTTAGCAACAGCTGGGAAGAACATCAAGAAGGAATCTTTCTTTCTCAGCCTTAGAAACATGCTGGCATTCATATCTCTGCTCAGTGCTCTGCTGGAGCTGTGTGCTTATTAGTGCTCTTAGAGTGCAGACAAACTGCACTGATTCAATATATATGCTTGTCCCATATCCTTCGTTCATATTTTAATCCAAAAGTCTCCATCGGTGCATGCTACAGTACTGATCCAAAGCTCAGGAAAGTTAGTAAAGACATGCAAGATGACAGCAAGGACTTATACCCTCGTCCCTCAATGTCTCTAAATCCCTGTGCTACATCCCTCTTATCAAGGCATTGAACTGATTCAGAATGTCTTTGTGCTTAATATTTCAAATTCCTGCTACCTGTGTGTGATCTGGGCAGCGAAGAAGTCCTTTGGCCTTTTTTGGGAACTGCTGCAATCAGTGGTTTGCATTTGCAGGCGTGGGATATCCTGTTCTTTATTTGCTCTTGACATCAGTGTGGTGCAGGGACATTGAGGGCCTTATCGCTAGAAACAGGCTGCAGTGAGGACAACCATGGCAGGACTTTTTCCAGCTTGAAATATGAAAAGTGTGTTCCTCTTTTATGCAGAAAAACACAGGAAGATGGTCCATGTAATTACTGGAAATCAGCAATCTGTCTCCTGTCATTCAATTTAACCCATGTAAACTTGCCATGTGCACTGGATACACTCCGTGGGTGTGATTTCAGAGGAGGAATGGTCCATCTGGTTTATGTAAATGCTGTTTTAAAGGAGGATGACTGACAGTTTTTTCCAGGCACAGAGTGCAGCAGACAGGCTGGAAGCTGGTTACTTACCAGCTTGGATACAAAAGATCTCTATATCAAGCACGCTGTCAAAGTAAGGGAAGTTGATGTTATTAGCAGAAGCAGTGGGAATGTTGTGGCTGAGTGGGTAAGCCAGAGCTCAGCTGTTTGTGATGTGAGGTGACTCACATGGAGGAAGAAAGGCTCACCTCTTCTGGATGGACAGTGATTTTTGTAGATAGCTCTAATTTGTAAAACCTGCCAGTAGCATTTGAGGATGTGCCTTATAGCAGAGGTGATCCGAAGGGGTCACAAAAATAAGGAGTGATCATAAGTACAGCTGCATCCTCATTTCCTCTCCTGAATATGGTTCTGATCTAGCTGTTCCAGTATTACATTTCAAAATAATTAAATGGCAATCACACCTGTTTTTCTTATTCAAAGTTCCAAAACCTACTGCTAAGTATGTTGTCTTGCATATTTGTCTGCTTAATTTGTACCTAGAGATGCTTTTTCTTTACTTTTCCTCTTTGAGATTTCAGACTACCGATCTGTAGAAAATGGGCAGTTTGCCTTTACATTATATGAATAGCAGAATAGGATTCTGTCACCAATGAAAGTACTATATTTATGACTCATTATAATCCATTCATTGCTTCACAGACCCAGAGCCCTCCAGGGAATACCACAAACCCACATAATTTTCCCAAGTGCTCCATTTTGCATTTGGATCTTTGGTTTAGCTGACAGCTATGAAAAAGAAAGAAAAAGGTGCAGGAAGGCAGGGAGTCCATGCATGTGCAGATGCTCAGCAGGGATAGCAGGAATTTCAATTCAGAGCTGTCCCTGTCATGCTCCTGGTCCCCATTCCTTCTGATGCTGTAACAACTGTGAGGAGCAGAGGGAGTGAACTTCAGGAGCTGACAGAGGTCAGCGTGCCTTTGATGGTTGCAGCCCCATTGCAGTAGGCAAATGTTGGCACCACAAGCCTTGTTGGAACAGGCTAACAGAGTGGCTTCACGAATCTTTACACATTGGGATGCCATCCAGAGGAACCTGAACAAGCCCAAGAAGTGGGCCCAAGTGCACCTCATGAGGCTGAACAGAGCCAAGTCCAGGGTGCTGCTCCTGGGTTGGTTGAGACAACCCTCGGTACCGACACAGGCTGGGGGATGAACAGATCGAGAGCTGCCCTGCTGAGAAGCACTTGGGGGTGCTGAGGGATGAAAACCTGGATATGATCCGACAGTGTGTGCTCCAGCCCAGAAAACCAGTTATATCCTGGGCTGCACCAAAAGCAGCATGGCCAGCAGGGTGAGGGAGGGGATTCTGCCCCTTTGCTCTGGTGAGACCCTGCTGGAGTGCTGCATCCAGCTCTGGGGTCCCCAAGAATGATGTGGACACTTACAGATTGAGTCCAGTGGAGTGCCACATAAATGATCAGAGAGCTGGAGCACCTCTCCTGTGAAGACAGGCTGAGAGAGTCGGAGTTGTTCAGTCTGGAAAAGAGAATGCTCCAGGAAGACCTGGTAGCAGCCTTCCAGTACCTACAGGGAGCACACAACAAAGCTGTCAAACTTTTTATGAGGTCATGTAGTGATAGGACAAGGGGTAGTGACTTTAAACGTAAAGAGGGTAGATTTAGGCTGTAAATCAAGAAGAAATTTTTTACAATGAGGATGGTAAAGCACTGGAACATGTTGCCAAAAGAGGTATGTATGCCAAAAGGTGTATGCCCCATCCCTGGAAGTGTTCAAGGCCAGGTTGGATGAGGTTCTGAGCAACCTGATTTAGTTGAAGGTGTTCCTGCTCATTGCAAGGGGATTGGGTTAGATGATCTTTAAAGGCCCTTTCCAAAACAAACTATTCTATGATCTTGCTGGAGAAAGGAGCTCAAAGTCCTGTGCAGGAAAGCTACAGTGCTACGTTTTCACAGTGCTGTCTGTCAGTCCTTGGAATAGCATAAAAATGCAACTTCTTATATTTATTCTGCAGTGCCCAAAAAATGCACTGATCTGGTGTTACCAAGTCGATTTCCTGGCTAGGAATGTATAGCTCTCAGACAGGTGCTATCAAATCTTTGTGCAGGCAGAGAGTTTTGGGCAAAGGTGACCCAGACCAGGTGCTTTGGTTGTGCCCTGCAGATAATCTGATAGCCACTGTAGTGCACAGCTTTCTGACGGCTGTGCTCAGTCCCTGTGCTGGTGTGGTGTCCGCACAGTGGTGTTGGGACTGAGTAGTTCAGCATTAGCTGCAGTGTAGAAGAGGAGAGTTGGCTTTGAGAGTCACTTGTGTCTGGAAGTTCTTTTCTGGCTTGGTTTTAAGTATCTCTCTCTCTCTCCTTGGCATGGGAAATAACTCCTGAGCCATAATTACCTTGCTCAGGTTCAGGAAGCTCTGCAGTTGTTCGGGGAGGATTTTTTTTCAATTCTGATGATATTCTGTGTATTAACATGCCTTTTCATTTGTAGTTCATATGTAGTATTTCCAGAGCTGTCCATTTCTCGGTAGAAATCTGACTGATGCCAGCCCTACTCTGTCAGTAACCCTCTGAATGCCTTCATCAGAGGGAATGTAATTGTGAATGTTTGCAGTGGGGAGTGTGGGTGTCTCTGTTAACTGGAGATGCCTTCATTGGGATTGAAGTGTCACCTCTCTCAGTGAGGTAGACAAGGACAACAGAGGTAGCAAGAGGCCAAACTTGGGCCTTTGGGGAGATAAACACAGATTGGGGTAAATGAGTGAGGGGTTCAGATTTTTTACTTCAACAGACAAAATCTATTTCTTGACCTTTCTAACATGATTTGCAATCCCATTTCCTGGTTTCCTGTGAAATCTGAAGAATTCCTTCACATTTCTCCTTTGATAACTTTCACAATTATTGTACCTGCTTCATGATTCCTCTCCTCTTTTTCCCTCAAAACCTTGTTTTTTCTAGCCAAGAGGAGACAGTGAGTCACTTCTGATCACTTCGTGGTACCTTTTAATTTTCTGCTGTTGCTTAATGGAGCACTTCACAGGAATGTGCTCCATTTCATTCTTGCACCACCGTGAAATACTGTCAGGCTGTGTGTAATGATTAGGGCAAAGAAGAGGAAAACATCATAACTCTTTATTTCTCTAGGAAGTTCATTGAAAAGTAGGAGAGATTCTGTATCTGCCAGGAATGAAGGTGACATGGGGTAGCTGGGGAGTACTCTGCTGTCTGGAGTAGAGTGGGTCTGCAACAGGGACTTGAGTCCTATTTATCCTAGGCTCTCACTGAAGTGGGGTTGCCCTTAAAACTGGCAGCTTTTGAGAGCAAAAGAGGTCTTCTAATGGCAACTCAAACTCAGTGGCTCCACAGGTTTCCCTGGAAAGTCACCTGCTTAGATGTTAAAAAAAAAAAAAAAAAAGCTTAAAATGATTGATTTGATCTGGGAAAGATTTGATTTAGAGAGCTGTTCAGGAATTCAGGACACTTATGCACTGAGTAAGTATGGATTTAATGGCTTAATTTAAAGCATCCACGTTTTAAAGCGTTAGACTTGAGGTAGTAACGTTTCGTACGAGTCCTTAGAAGTGCTTAAAACCAATCAGGATCTGTCCCTCTGCTCTGCAGGCAGGGTGGTGGGTGCTGGCTAGAAAGCAGAGCTGTCCATGAGTGTGCACACACTGCAGATGGTGCTCACCCATAATGGCCATGGAAAGCAATAATGATAACTGAGCTGTGACAGCAACGTGCTTCTGGCTGGTGCCTTTGACGAGTGCGTTTGTACGCTGAAGTCAGGGATGCCTCTCTGAAATGCTGCTGCCTCTGGGGACTCACAACTGCAGTTATACTTACGGCAAATGAGGTTGTTGAATCAAAAATTCCTCATCCTAATATTCTCCGCTTGGCCAGCTTTATGCATTGTGATCACTGTATAGGAAAGCTTTTAGATGTGTGCTTAACCAGACATTTTCAGTGAGGGCATGATGGAGTTCTGTTCATCAACTCTACAGTTCTCATAAAAGTGAAAGCATGTAGATATGTACTTGTATGCTTGAGTTTTGAGAGTAGCAGTCCTCGGTATTTTAATCCTACTTAAACTGTGAGCAGAAAAGCCTCTAAGCAGGATGACTGCCCAAGTTCTTATTTGCACTTTTGATGCCTCAGTGACTGCAGATGTACTCAGACCTCCTTAATGGCTGCCATAGGTACATAAGATTTTGGCTAATACAGAAATGCACAATATAAATTAAGTGGGACTTCCTGGGTAGGAGGCATAATATCTAAATATTTGCAAGAAGAATTTTCACAAGCGGCATTGAATAATGTCCCTGCAGGGCTGTTCCTCTGCCTTTCAAAAACACATCTAGGGGAAAAAAAAATCTCTGATTTAAAAAAAACCTAATAATCCCTGGATCCTATTCATCTTAATTTTGCAGTATTTTATTTAAAGCATTTTCATATACTTTTCTTAGGCAAAATGCCAAGACATGGTTGATTATGGTTATGCTTAACTGAACAATCCTGAGAAATTAACCTGAAAAATAAGGATATTGGCTTTTTCTTGGGCAGGTTTGAAATTATGTGATTTTGTGAGGTGTTGAGGGCTAGGGTTTCTCAAAAGAAGCAGTTGTTCACAACAAATCATAGTCACTGTTGATCTCCCTGGGTTGTTTCATGACTGTATTAATAGGAGTTGTCATTGTTTCAACATTAATTGCTGCTCTTAAGCACAAGCTTAAACTTATTTACTACAGACAATTTCTTTCAGAGAAAACCCTTCCTGCATTAAACAAGCTTATATCAGATGACCAAAATTACCCACTAAATCATGGTGAGTCCAAAATAATTTGATCCAGCAAAACCACAGAAAGAAAACACTGAGTTTTTAAAATATGGGGCTATTTTGGAAATAAAACACGAAGTGCAGCTTCAGCAAGAATTGAAAGTTTTCAATCCTCAGCAGAGGGGTCCACTTCCTTGCAGGGCTGAGGCTGTGGCTAGTGCCACTATGAGAGTAGATTTGGAGGGGTCTGCAAGAAGCAGATTGTTTGTGTGCTGGTAGCAGCAATGAGTACGGCAGAGCGTGGTGGGTCCTCCTGACTCTTTACAACTCTGTCCCCTACAGCTTTCCTAAAGTTTTGTCTACTAAAGGTGTGGTTAAACTCATACAGCTTCTTGCTCTTTGAGCACTAACTTGGGTCTCTCAACTCCCTGTCCAGCTGTTTGCAACAACTGCATGAAAACAGTATTTTTGAGGTGTCCATCTTTCTGCCAAATGTAATTAACTTGAAGGAAAAGTTTAGAAGTTTTGATGGAGGATTACTAGACCAAAACAAAGAGAGCATGCCTCCAGTTTCTTTAGGGAAGCACAGTTATTGCCAGCTAGAGAGAATTACTGCCTCTTGATGCAATCTGGTTTTATAAACACATTGCTAAGTTTCCCTAAAAACTAAGCCATCCTTAGAAAATGAGATTCTGTGTTGGCATATGCCAACATATTTCTGACGAGCTCAACTAACTGACTACCCTTCTGGAGTTATTTATTTAGCCTTTTTCAAATTATTTAGATTTTTAATTAGAATCTCGATGGCATTGAGTTTTGGCAACTTGATAGCAGGACTAACTGCATCTTCTTCAGGGAAACAGCTTTCCAAGTGACATAACCCTGTGTGAGAGTGAGTGGGGAGGAGGTGGGAACAGCCTTTCCCATAGTATCCCAGAAAGAAAACAGCTTTATGGATTAGGAGCTTAATTAGGACTGAAATCCATAGCAATAAGTGGGGAACAAATATAGTTAATTTGATTAAGCCTCAGAGTGAATGAGTTGCACACTGCATTGATTACTTTAAAGCAAGTAACAAAGGCAAGGCCGTTTACTTTATGGTACTATTACTGCAAATGAAATCAGTATCAAGCAGGTTGCTGGGGAGTGTAGCTAAGACAACCTCATAACCTCATCTGCTGATAAATGAATCTTTGGCTGATCAGTAGACTCAGCATGAAGGCTACTCCAGCAGACTGTAAGTGAGTCACAGCAAGGCAGGTACCCTCCTAAACAAGAAGGCTAAGAAATAAACAGGCCTTGGATAGATGGTAAAGGTCATGCAGTCTCTGTGTTTGAGAGCTTTCCTCAGAAAAATATAACTGCTCTCCCAGGGAGGGCAAGAAGGAATGATATTGATTATGCATGATGCAAGAGAGCAACTTGTAGGGCTTCATAGGGGTATTTACATCAACAGATAGACACCAGAATAACCTGATTAAAACAAAATCCAGGCAAGTTTTGCTGCTGACATGAGAAGTGAGAGTTTCATAGCACAGCGGGAGAACCGAGGAGCGATCTCTCTGATGGTTCTTCACAATATCAGTTCTCTCCTACAACTCCCCATGGTTCTCTGTAGGGCTGGCTGGCTAGAGATACCTGCCACTGCCTCTGCAGGTGGTGTTACCCAGGAGAGAAAGAGGGGCGGTTCTTCCCCTTCCCCCTCTGCTCCCTGTGATACACCGAGTCTGCACACACTGAGTGAGAGGGAAACCAGCGTGCTGGTTTGCTTAAAGTTTGCAGTGATCAGTCAGATGCTGTGCTGGGAGTAGTCTGTGGCAAGAGTGAGGGGAGCGCTTCTCCTAAGCTCCTTTTGTTGAGGAGAGCACTTCAGTACCACCACCAAAAGGGTGGTCCTTAACATACTGTGTTGTTTTTTAATTAGCGCCAGGCAGATCCCAACTGCACAGCATTCCCTGAGGAGGGAAGCACTCCATGGAAAGCTTGTGGGTGTGCGTGTGTGAACCATCCTCGTAGAGATTTCTGCACTTGGTATTAGCACTGGAGACATAGCTGCCCTCCCACCCACTACAGATAATTTTATTGCTCCTGCATCTCTGAAAGCGGGATAGTCAACTGCATGAAATTTGGAGACAGAAATTCTTCAAAAGCCCCTGCATCTGTTCTCAGTCCAAGCAAGCACTCTCCAGAGGCCAACTTCCCATAGGCCATCATGCATAATGTGGATGAAACCTCTTGAATTATTGATCTTGCAGAGGCATATAATTGTAGCTTACACAGTGTGTTTACTCTCAGTGCTTTGATTTATCAGATCTTATAATAATGTTCTCACTTTTGGCACTTGTAAAATACAACTGGCTTGCAGTTTAATAAATATTGACTTCTAGCCATTTGCTGCTTTGTGATTATTCCTCCTAAAGAACAAACTGATTGCTTCCTTCATTCAGATCCACTGCAAATGGTGCAGGAATGGAATGCTTTTAATATTGCATTTTCCCACCAGGGAAAGACTTGGCTCAGCAGTGACCTTCCCATGCTTGTAAGATCAGGCCACTGTTTCTCATGCTGGTGTGCACTGGAAGATGTTTGTGGTCACCCTAAGGGTGAGCAGGCATGTCTCAACAGAGAGAGCCCCTTTTCGNTGTTCATCACTTTTAACAGATTAAGGTGTTCCATGTTGCTCTGATTAGAACAAGGAGAATCCCTGTGCTTTACCTGGCAGATTTTGTGTTCAGCCCCCTCATCACTGAATTATTGGTGTGTGCAGCACACTGTGCCAGGGCTGCCTGTGGAACTCCTGCCAGAGGGGAGGAGAGTCCGAGTGGGCATTTGCTCTAAGCAAGACATGTAATCCCCATCTTCCAGCAGCTGGAGAGCCATTTTCTGCTATTGCCATACCAATGTTGGCCGCATATCTTGAACAGCTTTTTAGGTCATTCCTGTTCTCTGACCTGAGCTGCTCATTTTCCAGTTTGCATCTCTGCAGTTTCTCTCTTATGTGTTATCATAAAGCCACAGTCCTTCTATGACTGGCACTACCCATAATACTAAACGGAATACATGGTGGAAGCATGTAGCAACCGATAGTCATGAAACCTTTCCAAGAAATGGCAAATGCTCATCTTTTCAATGTAAAACCAAGAGGTTATTGAGTTTTTGTCATTTGAGGGGCTCCTGCTGTCCTAGAGGCTTTTTTCTGGGTTGAAGACTCTGCATTCGCTGGAATCCAGAGTCACAGTGGGAGCTTGTCAGTGATGCTGCTTGTAGCTCAACAAACTAGAGGGCAGGGGTGGAAAAACTCACAGATGATATCCTGGATTCACAGCCTGGATATGACCTTCCCTTGGCTCCTGCAGCAGGTCCATTGCAGACACATACAACAAATCTACTTTTTTTGGTTCAGTCCCATGTTATGACCCACAAGCTCACCTGTCCACACCCGTCAGCACAGGAGTCAGAATGAAGACTAACAGTTTTAGCCAAGCCAGCAGAATCACAAAATATTCTAGGCTGCATTTGCAATGCTGCCAGCACTGAGTTCCCTGGATGTCTTTCTGTTAATTGACAGTAATACCAGAGCAGTCAGTTCAAGGAAAAATTACTTGTTCTGTCCTTTTTGTGAAGAATCTTTTATCTGTTTGGTTGGTAGATGCTGCAAGACTGCTCTTGGAATTTGATTATACTTTGAAATGCGTTTAGTTGAATTTAATTAACTTAAATAAGAGATATAAATTTGAAAAGATCAAAATTAAAAATTACCTCTTTTTTTCTAATTAGATTTATTTTTGTGCTAAAATAATTTATTTCCTTTCTCTTTGCCCATTGCTAAGAAGTAGATACATTAATCCCAGAAAATACCAATCTAGATCTCCTTTATTAGGGGAGTTTGCTTTGCACCAGGTTGAGACTTGGCCTACAACCATGTAACCCACTTTGTGTTAGCAAAGAGCAGCATGTTTCTGTGAGTCTCTAGCTCTCAGGAATGATTTGCCAAGCTGTAACTAGCAAGCACTGGTAGCTCAGTCTTGAGGAGGAAACATTTTCCTGTGAGCACTTCTGGCTTTTGCTTGGTCTTCCCCAGCCAGCACTCTGCAGGCAGGGATGAGGTGCTCCAGGGGGATGTGTGGCAGGAAACCCTCCTGTTACCTCAACCTGCCTCCCAGCTTCCTGGTTGTGCTTCTGGCTACACATACAAAATGACAAGGGTGCCCTATACCCATTCACATTTTCTCCTGGTGTCCTTATTTTTCTTCCTGAGATCTACTCCTCTCCTGCATCCCCCTGGTTAGTGGGAAGAGGATGCTGAGCAGGTAAGAGGCAGCCCTAGGTGCTGTGCTTACTTTGTTGTCTCCTGGGGCCCTGCCTAGCTCCAGCGTGAGAGGTACTCCATCCAGCTGGATCTCCCTTGGTGCCAACATACTCTTGGATGATAAAATTGTGACCAGTCCTGAGACTTCTTCTTCCTGCTGCATTGTGGCTGTAAATTGTAGAACATAAGGTATGGTAGCAGACAGACCTCAGAAAGAGGGAAATGAATGTTTGACTGTCACCAATTTGGGGATCCCCCCTGGCAGTTGCAAAGTTGGTGTCAGTTCCTGTTATTGGTATAACAGGGATGATGTGTTCTCTCAGCAAACGTAGATCTCCACATCTGCTTTATCCACTAGATGGATGACATAAAGCAGCTTGCTTTACAGCAAATACTTTATGCCATCTTGAATCTGAAGTGTATTTCTGTAGTCTGCCAGAACACTTCAGTGTGAATTTCTTGTTAGGTCAAATATATGTTTGGAAGCCTTGATCAGCGCTGCAGAGAAAGATTTGTCTCTGAGAGAAAGATTGGTGCAGGCAGATGTGGATATAATTGTATTAGCAGTCCCATACTTCTCAGCATGTGTGCTCAATGTGTAACTACGGGATAGCTGAGAAACTCGATAGCACAAGGACAGGAAAGGGTAGCTGGTTTTATTTTCTGTGTCTGTATCTATCATCAGCCTGCCTGCCTGCTTATTTCCAAGATGTGATATCCAACCTCTGTAACTGAGATCTTTAGCACCAGCTAATGGATCCAAAAGCTTCAACCCCGAGCAACTTTAATGGGAATGATTTTTTTTTTTTTTTTTTTTTTTTTTTTGTTTTTTTTTTTTTTGTTTTTTTTTTTTTTTTTTTTTGGGTTTTTTTTTTTTTTTTTTTTTTGAGAATTGTTGCATTTTCCTCTGAAGATTCGCCTCACTGTGTTCATCCACATGGGTGTAATTTCCTTAAGCTCATACAGTCTTATAGTTTTATATTGTTAAATATTGCCTCAGGAGAATCTCTGAAGGTTAGCTCTGTCATCTCTGGGTCAGTAACATTTCAGTAATGTTTCCCTGTGATCATCCCTGTTCATCAGTAAAACAGTAACCTGAACTACAGTGTGTTTCTTCTTTCTTTCCTGGCTGCAGGAATGTCATTGTTATTTCTTTTTTCTGCCTCAGACTTTTGTAAGAGATACCAATTGCATATTAACAGCAAATTCTTTGTTGTATTTTTTTACCAGAGATATCAGCAAATTCAGGCAGCATTACAAAGGTGACATTATAAACATGAGCAGACTAAGCCTTACACATTCCTGGGGGGGGTAGGAGGACAATCTCCTGGTCTTTTACAGAGGGAAACTGAGGAACAAAAATGTTCATCAGAAGTCATAGAGGATGTCAGGGTCTGGGCTGTCCAGACAGCTTCCTCCTGAATTCCTCCCTTCCAAGAGAATCACAAAGACTGCATGCCCTCCCTTCTTTCCTTTGGAAAGAGATGTATAGTGCAGAAATTCATTTCACAGAATTGTATGTCCTTAATAAAATTCAGCTCTAGTTATGACCCTGTGAGATGATTAGTGAATTAGAGTTCTTAATTAGCATTTTGCATAATTCATGGCAATTACAACATTCTCATGGATATGATTGTCAAGGTGCAGATGTGCAAACGTGCAGCTATAATTTTCTCATCTAAATAACTCTTTTGGTGAAACCTCTAATTTTTACAACTCTATTGTGTAAGGGCCATTATTCCTGTTGTTATTTTTAAGGCATTAGAAAATGGATGTGAATCTCACTTCAGCTTCAATCACTGCAACTAACTGTTTTTCAGAAGCTTTAAAAACTGTCATAAAAGTTTGCTTCTGGGTGAGAATTAGGCATTTGAATTTTCCGAAGGACCTATCCTACCCACTTTTTAACATCCCACAGGGATTTGTACTGCAGTTTTTCAGTTGCAATAATAAAACAAAAGCTAAATCCAGTATGTGCACCAGCCAAGATTTATACGGCCGGATTGTTAATGGATTGAGCTCCCATTCCTTCTTCAGCTGAAAACAGATTGCAAAGTTCTTTGTTCTGTGAAGATCCTTTTGTCAGAAATGTATAAAGTATTATGTATCTAAGGTTATTAGGACTAGATTTTTGGGCACAGAAAAATCTGGCAGTTACATAGAGTGAGTGGCAGCTAAATAGAGGAGGAAGATGGTCATGGCATAGGTAAAACCCCTGAACTTTACAAAATGTCATCCATCAGAAATTAAAGGCAATGGCACAGAAATCAATGAGCCAGATGATCAAAATGCAGTTGCACCCAACTCAACATTTCCAGGTACAGCTTGTATTTAAAAAAAAAAAAAAATTATCGAGTTCCAAGTGACAAATTTGAATTTCTACTTCCTTCATTAAGTGCCTACCCAGACAGTATTAAATGTAATTAATTTTACCTTCATAATTATAATCTAATATGTAAATCCATTTACAGTATTCCCTTCTATTAAAGGTACAAATCAAAGTGATAATTTCTAAACAAAAGTTATGAATTTCCTTAAATGAAAGGCATTTGTAATTTCCCACAGGAAATTTTAATCACTTTCGGATGTGTAGTCACAGAACGTGTAGGAGTTTCATGCAGTCAAGGTGTGATGGAGGGAAAGTGCAATCCTTACATTCTTATTAGAGGCAAATGGCACTCAGAGGTACCTGGGCGTGTAGGTTTGGGCACACATCATTTTCCACCTTCCAGCATGCCCTAAAGCAACTACCTTGCAGGAGATTACCAGTCCTTTCTAGTAGGAATTAATACCCAGATAAAAAACCCTGTCCTTTCTGGCCCTCCTCTGCCTATTGAAAATGAAGGTAAAGCAGTTGCCCTGATCAGCTGGAACTTGATTGCCCCTTTAAGGTAGGACTTATGCCCCATTTATGTTTTCTCCAGAAATTTATCTCTGTGATTTAGGACCCTGTCTTTCTGTGTTCATGTTCCACAAAGCAGTGCTACCAAAAGAAAAAACAGATCCAAAAGAAAGCAATTCCTTGCTTTTTCGAAGTGAAATGTTGAAGCTTCTTATCTATTTTTACCACCTTCTTTTAATGTCTTTGTTGTTTTGAGCACTCTGATACTGCTTACAGCAGCTTACTCCCTAAATGTCATTCATGCAAATGCTACTTTCAGCAGGTTTATTCCCTTCCTTTCTTTCTGTAACTCTTTTCTTAGCCCTAACACAATATGTGGAAATGCATGGCACTGTCCATGTATTTATCTGTTTGCTAGTTTGTGAATTGTCAGCATCCCTACCCGATGCACTTACATTAGGAAAGATTTTCATGGATTTTAAGCAGGTGTCTTTAATTGTCCACCACTGCAATTAATGGTGGGAGAGGAAAAACATACCCATGAAAACTCCCAGTGAAATTTAGCATTTGTTCCCCAGCGTAAGAGGAAAAGTGAATGGTAACTGCTAACCTTGGAGGAGAGTTGGAGGACACAGGAAGCCAGCTTTCCTTCCAGTGAACACGGTGACAGTTTTGCCTCTGGCTAGAAATAAGGAAACATTCAAACAAAACTTCTTTTCTTTATGTCTTTTTTTCACTGACAGTGATACCTTGTTCATGTTAGCCAAAAGCATTTATGAATTAGGTCAAATAATTTCAGCCAAGGGAGGATAAGGTTGATAAGAATTTTGGAAAACCTTGAAATATTTCAGGTTCTGTTATCTGAATGACATTTCTCTTCATTTCTAACTTTTCAAGGGAAAAACACATCCTTCCATAGAGGAGAAGCTTCTATTTTCAACCAAGTGAACTATTTTGACAAATCAAGAGTGTATTGTATTTTCTTCTAAAATGAGGGAAGGGGAACCAGAGAAAGGTGAATTGGTTTCTGTAAAAGACAAATGTTACAGTTTTGTCTTCGTCAACCTGAGAACTAATTCTCTCATTTCAATACTTACTGGAGGAGTGGGCCAGGCATATATAGCCATGGAAAAAGTATTTGAAACACTAAATTATACAGTAATTTGTTGCAGTTTCTATCTGTAACCTTGAAAAATCTTATCACAAACAAGCAGTTAAAATTAAATAAATAAGTGGTGGTTTCTAACTTCAGTCTGTCACTCGGGATTGATCAGGGATCCACTGGCATGTTCCAGTTACTGTTCAAGTTCTCTCTGAGCTAAAATACACTGGGGGAAATTTTCAATGTCAAAGGGTACAGCGGAGTATCCAGATCACATGCATGGCAAGTGGGAGCCTGGGATCTGATACAATTTCCCTTGAAATTAAACTTCTCTTTACCTAGATCATCTTCAGTCAGCAGAGTAGCATGGCAGGAGGGTGGTCCTTCCCATGGCCAGATCCGGAGCAGTCCTGGCTTTTTCCACTTGTGTGATGACAATTTGATGACCTTGGAAGTTCCTCCAGTTTAGTGGTCCCAAAATTTCGGGTTCCTTTCAAAATTGCCAAGATATCAAACTTTCTGTGTCAAATTAATTTCAGGATCATAGAATTGTTCAGGTTGGAAAAGACGTTTAAGATCATCAAGTCCAACTGTTAACCTAGCAAAGAGCCAAGAGATCAATCATGAGAACAAGGATGCAGAAGCTATTTAACCCAAGTTTTCAACGTGTTGGCATCCAGTGTCTGTATGACAGAGTCCCTGTCAATCCCTCCCTGCCAGTTCCCCAGAGGTCTTTGCTCAGATGTGTCTCCCTCGAGGCGAAAGTAAAGAGGAGGTTGACAGTGATGAAATGCAGGGAGTGTGTATGTATGGAAGAGCTGAGTGGCAGAGCAAGATTCATGTCTGCTGTTACGTAGGGTGATGGGGGAGTAAGCAAATGGGTGAGGGAGCAGAGCAGGGTGAAGGACGTCTTGAGCACAGATGGGAGTGTGATCGGCAGGCATGGCAGCAAACCCACGAGCAGAACCATGGTGTATTGGAAAAGAAATTACAAGGGGCAGAAATGAGCAAGGAGCTGCAGAGACTTAATTTTATGTCTTCCAGGAGTACTTCATAAACAGTGTAAATTTTATTGACCTGTCCACGAATCTTAAAGCATCTCTCAATTTTCGTACTTATAAGGCACTGAGATCATTGGGCCTGACCTCTTGGGTAGTACAGACTATTGAATTTTACCCTGTGATTATTGCATCAAGTTTTATGCTTTTCTGTCCAAGCTTCAGTAGTAAATTTGTTTTCAAAGCCTCCCCTTAGAGGCAACACATTCCATTCATCAATCCCCTTTGAATCATCTCCTGTATTGTCTTTCTCTCAGTGGGCTTTGTGAGGGCAAGACAGAGTGTTAGGGACAAAATCAAAGGGTGGGAGAGTGAAACAAAAGCTGAGTACAGCTTGATTAGTGTAAAGCTGTTAATTGCTCAAGTTGAGAGCACATTTTGTCAGTATAACACAAGAATAAAACTGCATCTACACTGCACCACTGTACTATTGCAATGCTTTGAATGGACAAGATCAATTCACTGCACTTTCCATCTAGTCTTGATTTAATTGATTCCTGTATTATTGCACTGTAAATAAAGTTGTGTGTTTTCTGTAATGTAGAAAATAATGTTCATGTGAAGTGAAATGAGAGTTATACATCAGCAAGCTTAGAGTGTATTCTCAAAATGGTGTGTGGGGGGAAAGTAGTAAAAAGAAGATAAGGAAAAATATATTCTCCATAATTCTGTCAAAAGGGAGAGCATCTGTGCTTGAAAAATATATGGGAAGCTTCAAAGACTGCTTAAAGTGTAAGCAAAGAGAAAAAATGAAAACTCTTTCACAATCTAGTATTCGGACAATAGAGAACCCTTCAAGCTTTAATTAAGAGTTCAGTGCTCAAGTTAAAGGCCTGTCAAATATCTTGAAGGAAAGACAGACTTGTACTCTGAAAACAGCACACAAAATTTTTCAGACTTCCAATAATGGATTTATGTTCCTTTTACACATCGCGAGCAGACAGTTGTATGCTAAGGATGTGAATCTCCAAACACTTAAGCATATACTTAGTTCTAAGCATCCACAGAGTCCAGCTGAAATTGATGATCTGTACTTTCAAAGAGAATGAAGCAGTATACACAAGCAGATGTCAGCTCTTCTGTGAGGAATCTTTGTATTATTTTCTCCCACAGTCTTGTAACTTGGCTGAAACAGCCGCCTTAGGAAAAGGCTGAGGGTGGGGGCATGTTCTTCTGCAGCCTGCTGTGAAAGTGGTGCAAGTTCTCCTAAAGTTTTTCAATAAAATCTGGCCATCTTCTGGACAGTTTTGCTTTCTCCTGTTAAGTCTGTTGGTTTGTTTGGTTGTTGGTTTTTTTGGGGGTTCTTTTAATCATTTTTAAGTTTTGTTTATTGTTTTGAAATTATGCTTTCAAATGACTCCACAGTCCCAGCAAGATTTACATTTACACATATGGCTCAATCCTATGTCAGCTGTGAGGCGCTAATAGAGCTGAATATTGAGAGCTGAGCCTTTTTTTTTTTCGCAGTGCTCTTGCACAATATGCACTTGAAAGAGGATCCTGGTGTGTATTTGTAATGTGGACATGACTATAAGAATCATGAAGTATCATGAAGTGTATTTTCACTTTGAAGAAGAGCATATTTGTCAAATCCAGAAGTTTCACTTCTACAGCTTTTTAAAAATTTTCTTTACTGTATTGAAAGATTTACAGCATGAGATCCTATTCTCCTTCATGCTTTGGTAATAAGTATTTCATGGCACATGTGTTTCTCTCACCAGCCTCCAGCCTTGCTGATCAGTATGTTAGGGTGAACTCTTCCTCCTCCTCCTCTTCTCAGCAATGCACCTCAGTGCCCTGACCAGCATTTTTTATTTATTTAATGAATCCATGGATCAGACTGTTTTTTCTGTGGAGGGAAAGGGGCAAAGAGAGCACTGGTACCGATGGCAGCAGGTTGATTTAGCAGGAAAGGACAGGAGTGACTGACCAGCACTGTATTTTCCACTAGTTGCCTGTTGCAGGGGGGCTGAACGCTGTCCTCTTTCTGCATGGCTGCTGATGCTTACACCAGAGCTTGTATCTGCGGCAGCCCTTGAGTGCCACTCAGCTTGGCCAGCATGACATCTTTGGCATGTAATTCGTTTTGACTGAAAGCTTTGACAAATAGAAACACTGCATTCGTTTCAGTGTCTCTTCAGAGAGCTCTCATTTTCAAATGTTCTGAGAGTCAGGTGAGTGCCAATTTAATGAAAACACTAGGCAAGGCCAAAAGCTTCTTGGATTTAGAGCACAAAGTATCACTCCCACCCTTCACACTAAGATACTTGAAGAAACTCAGTGTTCCCTTGGTTGAATCATCGTAGAAATCTATGTGAGGTTTGGAAACAAGTGTGTGACACTGATATCTTCTGAGGACTCAGGTCATCCTTCTGTGCGTTGACCACAGCGTGGTCCAAGACCAGAGCTCTTAGACACCACTTCTTGAATATTAGTTATGTCATTAAGAACTCCAGTAACTGTGCCTAGTGGACAGCAAGTAGCGGCAATACACTTTATGGTTTGAAACATTTCTGAAGTACAGGCTTGTACCTGGATGAGTGCTTTCTGGGAATTCAGGGTTGTTTTGCAAACTGTGTGCTGTTTCATGGTGTGATAACTGGTTGACCAGCTTCACTGACAACCTGTGCAAGAGGAGAGAACAGGGTAACTGGTGGAGCTGTTGGTGCCACTCAGACCATCGTGCATGTGTGGCTGGCTGAAGAGTGCCCTGTCTCTGGTAGGTGTTAGCAATGCTTTTTGCAGCCATAACAGTCCAAGTGCTCTCTAGATGCCAAAGGTCTATGCTGCTGTTAATAAAGGGATTCTCCCCTAGACGAGCATTTCAGCTGAGCCAAGCACGTTACAGCATGGCTACTTTTAGTTTGCTCAGTAAATCCGTGTTTGCTTTTACATACTACCAGTGAACTATTTACACAGACTGTATTCACTGAGGGGCTTTCAGTACAGAAAATTCTCTCAAATACATGACAGAGCACTCTTGTTAAATTCCACTGGTCCAGGCTGTAAAACCCATACATCTCCTCTTAAAATATGGGTTTGATGTGCCAGATACCCACTGGCATTCAGAAGTCTCCAATGTATTATTATTATTATTTTTATTTGGAAGAGAGATAGTGAACCCTAATTATGCTTAATCACAACAACCCAGAAAGATATCAGTGGAGGGGCGCGTTTTACCCTAAAGTGCTATTTGAACTCTTTGGAAAATATTGAATTACCCCTACAGCTATTGCCGATTAGCTACTTAATGAAGCATCTGCGACTGCTGGCATGTCCCAGCCATGTCACTGTGATGCTTGAAGGATGATGGAGGTTAACTAAAAGATTGATCATGGTGATTCCTTATGTAGCACCCAATCAAATCTAATAAGGGGCACTTGGAATTGAAACTTGCTTTGGACAACATTATTTTGTTATAGTATAAACAGTTTTTCTAAGACCTACCCTCTTTATATTTTTTAAAAAGGTACCTATTCCTGCTTCAGCAATGTAATCCCTTTACCACACAGAGAGTTTTCATTTGCAGCCACTATTTCTGCCTGGTTTTTTCCATTTGCTTCTGTACAAATACAGAGCAACAAGACTAGGTGTGTGAATTTAGCTGAATAATAGGTAGGAATTCCATGCAGCTATAAATGCCACCTCTGATACATTAGCATAAGTAAATCTATAGCCCTGTATGTCTTTACACATTTGAAGTTTATGTATGTATATCTGTATATGACCACATACAGAAAGGCATTGTTTAGACATATGCACGTAGATTATATATTTAAGTGTGCAAAATCCTTAACTTATTAAAGAAATTAGAAGGAAAGCATACATTCATGGATTTATTTTTGTGATGTATCAAATATTATTTTGCCATAATTCACAGCAGTGCCCTGAATATTCACTGTAATTTTAGCATTTAATTCTTTCAACATGAAGCTTATTGCACCTGGGAACAGCGGTGTTTAAATCAAGGCAATCTGTCATTTCCAGAAGAGCTGTTCTTGCATTGAAATGGAGCCTGGCTCATGTAGCAGCTGGACTGTCTGATACAGAGCGAGCTGAAGACTGTGCTAGGCATTCCCCAGGCAGGAGCCAGGGTGTGTTCCCTTCAAACATTGCTATGGATCCCCACTCAGGGGAGAAGGGGTTGACGCATTTTCTGCTTTGAGGGTTTCCACTCTTCCAGGTCTTACCACTGGGTTAAAGATCCCATTTTGTTCCCAAATGAATGAGAATGGGCAATCAAAAATATTTCTTGTGATTACCTGGGGCTCATGTTGCTATCAAGAGATCTGGTTTATTTGCTGCGTGGCACCACCTGGTTTATTTGAGCAGCACCCCAGCAGTTTCCTGATATGGATATTCTCTAACCTCCACCATGAGAACTTTGGGAATATTGAGTTGGCGAAAACAGACAGGCTTTTTTGCTTAGATTATAAATCAATCTTCTTCCTTTTGGCTTGTCTTCTGTCTTACCCTGATATGTGTGATGTATTGCGCTAATAACACATCAACAACTTAATCTCACATCAAAATTTCCTGCCTTTTACAGCATCTGTGCTTCTCTGGCAACAATCAGATGCCATAGCCCTGGCTGGATGTATTGGGGGTGGATTGGGGGGGGATTCAGCTGGTCTTGAGCTTTAGAGAGAAGCTGAGACTTTCTCCATCTATGAGTCACTCTTGAAGCTTGAGAGAGCAGTCAAGCGCATTGAGGTCGGACAAAGATGACCAAAGGTTTTGTGGGAAGAACATGTCTCATGAGAATCTCATCTGGGACTTGCTCCATCTTGAAGAAAGCAGGATTTCTGTCTTATGTGTGTTCTGTTCCTGTTGTGTTCTCAGCTGGACCAGACAGGGTTTGCTTTTGCTTGGAAGAGTTCAAGGTACTGTGGGTGCTTAGGCAGCAGGGCAGTCCCTGCTGGATGGATGCTGCTGGAGTTTAGGGAAGGGAAAAAATGACAGGACCTAGATTTCTCATTAGGAGGGCAGATAAATTTCTCATTTATCACACTGAAGGTGTGTGATAGCACAGCTGGACATTTATAGGTCCTTCAGGGAGAGGTTGGAAAGCAGGGCCTGGTCTGGGTATTTTTGAGCACATTAGAAAAGTGTGTGTTTTTCGAGGACCATGATTTCATTGCTATAGACAGCACTGGCTGGAGTTGCAGTCAGATATATATTTTAAGGTGCATCTCAAGCTGGCTTGCTTTTCGTGTGTCTGAGATGGGAAGTTCAAAATTGCCTTGAAAAATTGAAGTCTTTCTGTAATAAGAAATAGTCTCTATTGTAGAACAACCGGGCTGTCTTTGTTTCATAAAATGCCAAAACGCCTGTTCAAAGAGGATTTTGCATGGTTTATCATGTTTTTGCTCCCTGCTGCTGGTGAAAGATTTGCATGATTTCTACACAGTTGTCACTGAATGATTTTAACTCCAACAACTGTTTTTAACTTTGTATATTGTGAGGGAAAAATCCCAACCTGAAATATTAGTATTTTTGTTGGTTATCCTTGATTGCTGGTTAAGACAAGAATATTCCTTTACTATAAAAATCCAAGTATGCCTTTCCTAGCTGAGTCGTGGTGATGTCACTACTCTCCTCTTCCCTGTGCTTACCCTTTCACGCATTAAACCAACATTGCTCTTCAAAGAGGGTTGAAATCCTTTGTTGTAGATCTGTTCATAGTGGGTCGCTGTAGGTGCAGATCGAGACTGCCTTCTCTCTTTCCTCCTGCCATGAAATAAGGTTGCTCAGAACTGTGTATTCAGGACCTACATAATGTGTCCTCATCTCAGGAAGTCTCTAGGTTTGTTTTTTTTTAGGAATGATTGCTGGAGATAGTGATAGAAAGTTCGGCAAAAGGCAAATGAAGTAGGACACACACGGCAAGAGAGCTAATGCAGGCAATGTTGCCTCAGCCTTGAAACTTCAGTGGTGATTACAGACAATAATGTGTATCCTGGGACTTGCATGGGGATCTGCATCTTCATCCAGATGAGAGAGGTGGAGCTTTGGTACAGCAGGTCTCCAGCATCACTGTCCTTGATGCTGCTGCTTGAGGAACAGACACTGAGCCACGTTTGTTACTGCTGGATTCTCCTCCCATCTGCTTTCTTGCCTTGCCCCGGTCTGTGCTATCTCTGCCCAGACACCCTCACTGTGTGAGGAAGAAACCATGCAGGCAGAAGCCTGGCCAAGCCTCACAGTGGGCTGGGTGTGAGAGGCCTGGAAGCTGACTGATACCTGATTTGGTGCGGCTGAGGCCAGCACTGGCAAGGAAAAGGAAGAGCAAATTTTCCTTCCTTTCTCCTGTTCTACGCACGTTGACCAAGACCATGCAATGCCTATTGCATTTCTGTAATTTTGTATTTGAACCCTTTGCCATGCAAGCTCCCAAGCACACTGACTCCATCTCTTCTCACAAGTGTTATGGCTCAAGTATTATGAGGTTTTTGGCATTTTCCATTTTCTGAGGGTCAGACAATGAGTACAAAGAGATCCTGACATATCTGTAATTTAGCTGCCTTTTTGTTGCCTCTACCTGTTGTGAAAGGACATTTTGTAAGAAATCCAGAAGACTGAGCTATCAAGCACATTCCACTTCCCCTTCAGACACAGCAGAAGATTTGTGTTTAAATCACCCAGGATTCTGAAAATTCAAGTCTAAATCCCCCATGTTGCTGAATTAACCTACCTTGATTATTCCCTGTGTAGTACTTTTGTTAACGTTCTTTGCTGTGCCACACAGCCATGGTTATGCTTTACCCATCTGTCCTCTCTCATTGTGTCACTGTCTTGCTGCTTATTTCATTCATAAAGATGAATGAGCAGCTTCCCCAGGCCAGTGTGGAGTCAAGATTTCAGTACCTGGAGATTGCATAGATGCAAACAGCTCTGAATCAATTGACTTCATCCTCACCTGCTCTTTGAGATTTGTCATAAGTAGCTACAGTTTTGTGTAATAGTAATGTGCTTTTATCCACTACAGATTGTTACCAGTGCCCTCACAGGAAGCATTTGCTTTTAGAAAGCCATTCTAGGAATACCTCCGTTTGTCTGTTATTGGAGGTTTTATTTCTCTGTGAAATCACCACACTCAGGTCACAGCTTTTTATTTCTAAGATATTCTCATTTTCAGTGTGGAAAAATAAATGCTGCTCAGTTACAGGCCGAATTACAAAGGTCTGAAGCTTCTCAAACTGACTAACTCCTCCTCAGCAGGTGATTGATGTACAGACGCAGCCATGTAAAATTAGAGGATATCTGGTGAAAAGCAGTCAGTGATCATAAAAGGCAGCAAACAGGCTGAAATATATTCAAAACTTATTTAAATAATAGCAGGAGCTCCTGCCTTAGTTCATTGAGCACTTAAGCTTGCGGCTAACTGTAAACACATGAAGCAGTGAGTTACTATGTCTGATATACAACTGGGGAGCAGAGCCTACACCATAGCTTGTGTTTTCCATGTTTGTGGGAGAAGACAGAGCACCCCTGAGAGCTGCACCTCTGTTGCATCTCCAGGCAGTTCCTCCTCAACAAAGGGAGTTATACTTAAATTAGATTCTTGGTTTTCAGCTCTTGGCACAAAGCTCCCCAGAAAGTAGACTTTTAGAAGAGGAAGAAAATAGTGTATTTTCCAGCAATTTACTTCAGTCTCAGTGGTTTGGTGGAATATTTGGTCTTGGGCAGCAGGGACCTCAGTGCCCATGAAGTAATATTGTTAGTACCTGCACATCCATATTAAAAAACTTCCGTTTGTGCCTGCAGATCCCTTTGGGACTCCAGAGCCCACTCAAAATAAGAGCTGAGCTCAAGCTTGTGGCCTGTGTTTGCCTGCTGCTGCTGGTATGGAGGTGTTGGCTGAGGCTTCCCCTGTTCCTTCCCATTGCCTTTTGTGAGCAGGTTAAACAAAAACACAATAAAACTCTGGCCCAGGCATTTTTCACTGTAGGTCAGAGAGACATTTTATTCATAGTAATTTCTTTATTTGTGTCATAAATCCTTCTTCCCTTTGTGTTCCTCAAAGAGATTAAAATTAAGGGCACCACCTCTGCCATCAAAACCTAGACCCCTGAGGCCAAAGAATGGTTTCACTGTTTCTGCAGGTTTCCTTACCCACATCTTCTCTGATGTCTGATCCTTCTAGTGCATAGACTGTCTTTACCTTTTCAATTTGTATGTGCTGCAGCCTTACTCTGTGGCTACAACAAATGATACCCTTCTCCTGTTTACCTGGTACTTACTAGCAGACAATGTGTGCAAGGAAGGAGAAAGGTAGAATGGACTCAGTAATAACAGCAGAAAGGCAACAACAATGCATAAAGCCTTAATAAATTTTGCTATTGTTTCTCAGAGCCTGGCAGAGTCTGGTGCACTCCTTACTATGGCAGCTCTTGGGAACAGAGGATTTTGGAAGTGTCAGAATTTTTTAAAGGGATTTGTTTATTTTTGTTCACTTTGTTTGTTGACTAATTTATGTAATGATTTAATTTTTTGCTGGCAAAGCTGCATACCAATTTGTTTCTTAAAGACTTAAAACCAAAAGGTAAATAAAAACCAAATTGGATCCTTCTTATTAAAATTTCAAGTGGGTTTTAACCAGTTGTAGAATTTCAGGGGGAGAGGGAAGCTTTTTATGTTCATTCTCAGATGTGTTGGACTCCTCGGAATAAGGAACAGCAGGTTCACATCAACAGAAGAAGAGGGTATTTATAAATTGCATCCTCTCCCTGCATTTATGTTTATGAGAGTTTAAGAAATGGTACAGTTCCTAGCAAAACACTTGTTTCTGCAACTACTAACGTAAACTGTCAGATTCTTCTGGATGAATTTGAGTTCCCTTCCTTCACAGCACTCTCATGCCTGAAAGGACAGTGTGAAAAGTAAATAGAGAAAGTGACAATGTGCTAAATGTCACGGTTCCTCACGAGTGGCGATTACCCTCCTCGTTGTGTTACGCTGCCCAAACCATGCTGGGTGGGTGAAGGGCGTGTAGTTCCACTTTCTCCCTTCTTGTCACATGTCTGTGCTTGTTTCAGACCACTGATCTTCCAAATCTTGTGCAAGTCAAGGGTGTAAGGAGAAAATGTCAGGCAACTGAATATGGGGGCTTTCCATCCCCTTTGTTTCCCTTCATGGCCTAGGAGGGTGAGCAGAATTACTCTATTTATCCTTTGGGACCTGCTGAACAGTCATCTCTAGAGGGTTTGTAGTTTCAGATCAGAGCCATGCCATTCTCAGTCCCTCTCAGACTTATACTGGCTCATCTTATATCAAAACAGGCTTTTCTTCCTTTTTCACTTGCTTTTCCATTGCTGTTCTGATAAGGGTGAAGTGTTTCCCTGCCTACCAGACTGTATTTGCACTGCTACTCATGCATTATTACACATCCCACAATCCTTCCCTCTTTTGTTCCCAGGCTGGGATAGGCCTGTGGGAGAGGAAGTGAGAGCTGTGTGTCCTTCTTCCTGGTCCCCTGGCCTTGCTTCACACCTGGTCCCACCGCAGTGTAACCAGTGGTCTTCATCCCCTTAAATTGGGTACAAGAGGTTAGAGACAGGCTCTGTGCTGAGAACAGCAGCAGCACAGGGCCGCCTTTGTGTCCATCTCTTTCCCTCCCTTCCCTAGTGATCCACATCTATATCTATTTGCCTCCATGTTCCCAGCCTTTTCTAATCCATCTTTCTGTCACGCATGCACTCTCTCCTATGATGTAGCTGCTGTCTGGATAGCAGTTGTTTTTGTCTAAGCCCACAAAGCCAGCAAGCCCAAGTGAAAGGATTGCTTCTTCCATAATAACTTTTAGTGACTCTTGAGTTGTTCTGGCCCCTCAGCTTCCCGAGGGTCTTTTGTGGCTGAGGACGGAGACTCCTGGGAAGCCTGTCCACGCTCCCACTCTCATGCTCCAGCTGTACAAAGAGCCGTGCCTGGATGCAGCCCTGCCCGGGCAGCAGCGGTGTCTGCTGTCAGGGATCCCACAGCCTCCCCGCCAGGCCGCCATTCCCAGGGGCCCGGCGCATAGGGATGAGCCGAAGGGCAAAGCCGCTTGGAAACCATCTTTCCTTGTTCTGCTGCCATCTGCTTGGCAAGGTGATTGACAGCCAAAGGGCGAAGGGCCAGGGGCTGTGCTAATTGTCTGAGGCCCTTGCTCAAACATGCCTGGAGAAGGAGGGGGTCCCAACAGGCAAGGGAAGAATGGGAACCTTTGTGAGGCCCGACATAGTAAATGCCACCTTTGTGAAGATTTAGACTTGCTGAGGTCAGTTTTTAACAACTTGGGATGCTCCAGCCTTTTCCTCTTTCCTTTATCTCTAAAGGCTCCTCTTCCTTCTTTATTTCTGCTTCGTCAACAAGCATTGTTTCAGTCAGGCTTGAATCCCCTTTCAGTGGCTTAGCCAAAGAAAAGACATCCCATCCTCCTAAACAAGACTCTTTTGGGGCCTGCTATTTTTTTTCCTTTTCCTTCTCCTTGTCTCACACGCTGTAAAGAATGCTTCAGTATTCTCAGAGGAATGGGAGCATTTGCATATTAATTTAATTGTGTGTGTTCATGCAAAACTACTCAACTCCCAGCAAACTAGCCACAGTTATTAAAATTAATTTGCAAAGGAAGGGAGCTATTGTTTTCCAAGACAAGAGTTGTCAAAGCTTATGTTTTTCTGTGTGCTAAAAACACCTTCCAAGTTGCTTCCTGCCTTTATAGGCACTAGAGCACAGCTGGAGAAACATAACAAAGTTCTTTGGAGAAAGCGGTGTGTAGAGGAAGTTATATTGAGGCAAGAGCTGGGAGAAAATCCCAGTGTTTTTCAGTTGTTCCCAGAGCAGGATCTCCCCTCTATCAGGCATCCCTGCTACTTGCTGAGAGGAGCAAAACAGCCCCAACTGCCTTTAACAGCAGACATCAACCCAGCTCAACTCCAGCAGCATATTTCCCCATAAAACTGCTTGTAGTGCTCTTGGATATATTTCCATCTGCTTTGGGCATGCCTCCCAAAAGAAACCTGTGTAAGGACTGGGGTTGGTGTGTTTGCAAGCCCAAGCACTGTCTGTGTGTATATACATACAAGGGAGATGGTGGAACACCTCATCCACAGAAGGAATTGCCAGGCTAGGGCTGGAAAGCCAACTAGTGCAGTGTTTTGTGATCTGCAGTAAAAAAATTTTTTCAAGACCTCGTGGTGCTTTTCATTGGAAATACGCTGTTAGATAAGAGGAAACTTGCATTGTGTCTGTATGCACTGGATTATACACACTCCCTTTTATTTTAGCCTTCACTTTTTTATGCTTCTCAAGATGTAAAGTGTACATATTTTTAAGGTCTGTCATGATCAGCTAGAAGTCAATGTATGTTGCTATTCAATACGTGCAAGACTAAGTCCTAAATGTTTTCCTATGTTTATACTTGTTGGCACTTTTAAATTATAAATAATACCACAGACTTGGCTACCAGTACACAGATGCACACACAAAGTAGCAGAAGGTTTTCTGGAAATTTTGACAGTTCCATACATAATCCATGGATGTGACATGACCCGTGTCTGGTCTTAAAATGTATTATCAGAACTATCACTGGCACAATATCCAAAGTAATTTAGCTTCAGACCATGCACAGAGGCATAATACGTAGGTGCTTTTGCCACATTGCTTTTGCAACATTTGCTCCTGTGTCACTGATAATAAAACTGTCGGAATGACCTTGGGGAGGTAATAACTGCTCATTGATTTGGATGTAAAGCCTCCATAGTGTTTTTCCCGCTGTGTGGTATTTGTTAAAGGAAAAAAAATACAAAAACGAAGCTTGCTTCCACAATCTCCTTTAAAAGACATAGATGTAGGGTTTATAGAGATGTAGCATGTTTATTAACTGCACAGACCTCTAGAAACTCCCAGAGACTTTGAATTTCCTGGTCCTGGGAGTGGGGCACTCAAAGGCTGCATACACAGAAAATTCTGGTTTCTGTAGTAGTCAGCCTGACAAAAAGCAGGGTGCTGAGCCAGTTTTGATGGAATTGTGTTTACTAGGGTGAGTTAATGAAAACTGTCTTTTCAACCAACCACTTTGGTTTTAGTAAATATCCAGATCCTTTGTATTGTGTCTGTCTTCCTCTTGAGAGTTAATTTCAGCTGCAAGCTCTGGATGTTTAAAGATAAACCTCCTTAAGTTGTTTGTTGCTCGAGACTTTGGAAAATCTATTTGCCAATTTATGAATATTAACACTGAGTTAAAAGGGGAATGCAGGACTGCTGGCTTTGACAGTCAGGGCGTGCATGGCTTGTCCCCAGTCTCGTGCACATCATGTCTCTGACAGGCTGGGAAATCTGGTGGATAATCCCAAAGAGTGCCCACACTTAAGAAATTCATCTCGGCAGTTCTAAACTAAAAGTTTTGATTTCATGCACCATTTCATGGGGTGCAACAGTATAGTTTGTATTCTTTTCAGTAGCAATTTTTTTGGTGGAGAATAAAGTTTTGATCACCTAGGGTGGAAGGACTTGGAGGTTTTAAGGGGAAAAGATGGGCAGCAGGAGTAACTGTGATCAGAAGCAACTCTGCTGTGGAACGGGAGCAGACTGAGAGCCCTTGCTGAGAGCAAGACTCAGCATGGTGCTATTAGTTCTCATCACTTGATTATGAATTATAAGCATCATTCCAACAATTTAGTGTACAGATCAGGATTCTTTGGTTAGCAGGGAAAGCACATTTTGAGCCACACTATTCATGCTTGTGGCTGCTTTATGTTTAGATACTGCTGTGCTATTTTGAAATTGCACATTCAAAGAATATTTTTTCAAAGTGCCAAGTTTAAGTTCCGCTTTCCCATTCCTGTTACTACAGACATTATTTGATGAGAATTTTTTTCAGTGAAGTGTGTTCATGTCTTAAAACAAAAGAGGATGTATATTTTTAATTGATTTGCAAAAGACAGCAGCTTATATTAATTGCTTAGGGGATTTCAGATGAAATTTAGCATGCAAAGGGACACATGACTCTAAGAACATGTAGAAAATACTATTTCATATGTACTGACCATATAGGCTTTTTAACCTCTCACAGAAAGTGATTCAAAACATAACTCTGTTTCTGGTTTCCAGTTTGCTGCATACCACACTCGAGAGTCAGAGTTGGGTTAATTAATTTGAATTAACTACAGGGATCCTTTCCATCGATTTTAGTGGATTGTGGATCATGCTGGTATATAATACAAATTGCTACTTCTTAATTAACCCCTCTACTCTTACCTGATCTCTTCGAGCTACTCACCAGGTGTGCAGGAGAATAGGGACTGAAACCTTGGTCTTGTGTATCAGTGAATGTCATCAAGAGTAGGTTATCCAGCCAGTTCTGTTGTTGTCCAGCCAAATTAGTGCCTGGAGTGGGATTTTTTTATTCTAGTGAAACACAGCAAGAGAAATAGAAAAAAAACTTGCTCTGTTGAAGGAGGTACCTGCCACTCTTCAGACAGGCTCATGGTACAGGAACTTGACTGGGAATTTGTTACCCTGGTCAGCCCAAGTCTGCTACCAGCTTCCACCAAGTTTTCTTTTCTTCTAATTTTTAACAACCTGTAACGTTTATGTTTACCCAGTTAGAATTTAGGGATCCAGAATAATGGTGAGCAGGGCTAAGTGTTGTTCCAGGGAGTGCCTGATGGATTTGAATGAGGAAAGGTGGTCATCTTCCACCATGATACAATGGATGCCTGATTCAGAGGCAGAGAATCTCAGAAGTCTTTTGGAGGTGAAATTGAAGGTGCAGAAGACATTGACTATGCAGACTTGGTACACTCTTAATATACATGGTCTGTCTTCACAAGGATGCTTTTTGCTCTGTTAAATTCTTTGGTCATTTTACCAGACCAGAAATATATTGTATGCAAAAGGGCAATAAAATATGGCTATGACATCATATCCCAGCTATTGCCAATGCTATCCATGCCAATGAGGTTACAGGCTGAAATGTCTGAAGTCCAGTGGTTTCTGGAACAAACTTTTTCTGGAATTGCTAAGAAATTTTGTGTGCGCTAAGTGTGCCATTTTTAGAGCTATCCACATTTTTAGATCCTCACAGACATCTTACTTGGATGGATCTTGGGGCACTCTAACCCCAGGTTCCTGTCAAGTTTATTGATTCTCCACCTGTCGTACTTTCAAGAGGCAGTTGAGCTAAGATGGCACTCTTGCAATTTATTTTGATCTTGAAGCACCTATCCACCAACTTCAGTTTTGACAATGGTAGTTAGGCTCCTAAGCTGCATGGACATGCTGAAAATGCTGCCACTGATCTCTCATAATGTCAGCACAGAACTGGCAAAATTCTCCTTAAAATGCAGGGTTATGTACTGCAGGCTACTCACTTCCTTATGTCATGGGAGATTGAGCTAAACTCCCCAAGATAATGCATAGTAGGCACAATAGCCAAGATGTTTGCTTGCAGGAAAAAAAACCTTAAAAAGTAGATTTAGCCTGCTTTGCAATAAGGAAGCACAGTAAATTACTGTAGCCATTTACCTGTGTACTTTTGCATCCATTCTCTTAAAACAAATAATGCATTATTGATAACCCCATTTCAGAGAAAAAATTGATGTCATGCTCTTTTGTCAATTTTCTTTTTAATTACTGGTGGGTTTGAGAATGAGGTTTTAGAAACTGCTGCATGATTTCAAAGCCATCTTCTGTGCATTGTTTCCCCATGATCTAAAAGTCACCAAGTGAAATGATCCGTAATACATCAGACTGGGTGATCAGAGGAGTATTGTCCAGCCCTGAAATCATCTGTGTGGGGTTAATTATGCATCTTCTTTCAGAGATAGCATTATGGAGTCACATCATCCCCCAAGTAAATTGCCATCCTGAGCAGCATAGCAGTGTAGCCCAGCAGAGGAGCTGACTAGTGGGTTATCAGGCTGGCAGAGGCCACATTTGCTTCAGGTGCCAGTTCTGTGCATAGTGGTATCACTTATGTACCTCTTAGTTTCATGCTGGGAATAAGAGAGTCAAAGGGTAGAACAGGAATTGAAGGAGGAACAATGGCATTTCTAATGAGAATACAAATCCTGTTACGCTCTAACTGGGCTGACTGGGCTGGGTCACAGTTTATCCAAATACACAGACTCCCAGGAGCTGCCAGATTGGATCAAAACCAAAGCCCAGCTGGTTTCCAGCAGTGGGCAGAGTCAGAAATACCAGTGGAATGGTTAAGACCTGTGCTGTAAACAGATAACAATGATGATCACATACTCCCATGATCATCTCCAACAGGTCTTCTGCTGAGCTGTAATTAAACAACTTACATCCTAGAGCACAACACTGGGTAATTGTTTCAAAGTGTTTTCTGATATTGATGGTAGATTTGCATAGTCTTGGTATGCAGAGGAATCACATGAAGAAGTGACTTAAGGTGATGGACATTCAATACAGCTCCACTGACTGGGCAGGTTGCTGTGCAAGAGTAGCATGACTGGACTTAAGTGGGAGGGCAAAGAGGGGGCACCAAGTATTGTGTGTTCACAGGGACTAATCCTAAAGAGCATAATTTTAAGTAGAAAATGCTCAGTATCGCTGCTTTGCTAGTGACAATGTATAGATATTGTTGGAAGAGACTGTGTGGAAGATTTCCCATGTATGTGCAGGGAAATGGGTGATGCCTTGCACTACAGATGTTGGATGCTGTCTTATAGCTTAAACGAACATGTGCCTTAGTGTTTATTCACAAGCTCTTTCATACCACAGTGAAAAGGAAATCGTTTAACTGCTCAAAATACTGTGCCAGTGATTTGAAAGCCAAGAAAATGCTGCTTGGTGAGCTGATTCTTTTTCTGCTTTGGAAAAGGGCTCATTTCTTGGAAGAGCAGGGATTAAGTCAGCTCTTCAAGCTTTGAATCGATTATATCCACACACTGGAGGTACAAGGTGGGAAGGGCAGGAGACAAAAATGCTTTTTCTCTCCAAACAAAGCTGAATGCTAAAAAAAAATGTAGACCTATTCTAAGCAAAGTAGACCTGTTCACCAAAGAAGTTTGAAAACATATGATATGATTAAGAAAAAACCAAATTCCCCTGTAAAAATAGTTTATCACTCTCCTTTCAGACAAGTATAACTTACTGAATTAGCCTTGATGTGAAGTTTGGATAAGAGATATTTACCTTAAGTGCCATAAACTTGCATGTGGAGAAGGGAGAGTCATGCAATTGGAGATTACCAGCACTTTCCTAATGCAGTGTTGGGAAGAACAACATAAGTAAATTGACAGCTCTGGTAATTCCCCCATGCAGAAAATGCAGACTCGACTCATAGATACTATTTTACTTTGTCTGAAAGAAAGCAACACTTTCATCTTGATAGTATTAAACATGTGGGATCTATTTAAAATGCAGAAGCAACTATAGATTGATCTAATTCTGTTATTGTAACTGAAAAGACAAAATAATATTATATGTGGAAGTCTGCATTTTCATTAAACCATAAAACGTTAAAAGATCAAGATTATTAAAAACTTGAAGAAATGACAGCCTAGGAGAGAGAGGGGAAACTGTTCTGCATGATACTGAGTTCAGGACATACATTTTAGCAGTGTCGTGCTACATGATTCAAGTGCTAAACTAGTAAATGTTAATATAATATTAGGAAATTATAATGATGAATATAGCTGGATACCATCTGGTATTAACTCAGTTCCCAGGGCATTTAAAATTCTGATTGCACAGTTCTTTGTAGGATTACTGGATTGGAAAGCTGTTGTGAGGAATGTTGTAATTTGTCTGGTGCTAGGATTACTGAAAAGTCAGCCAGTGCTGACTTTTGATAGAAAATACCTTCTTTTTTTCCCTTTTATTTTTCCCCTTTAAATAAATAACATATTTTAGGGAATGAGTGGAGGTTTTCTTTTTAGAAATCTTGTTGGGGAGGGATGTTGTATTTTTGTTTTTTGTTGACAGTTAGGATGTTTGGGGTTTTTTCTTGGCGGGGGGAGGTGATGTGCTTTTTTAATGATAGTGCTTTCTGGAAGCTGCAGCTCTGAAGTCTCAGTCTCATTCTTTGTAATCTAAATTGGTCTCAAGAAGCCAGGCTGTGTTTGCTGTGCTGCACCATCCTCTGACCTTGCATTGCAGTGGGTTTTTCTCCCTCAGAGGCAGAGCTGTGCTCACCAGATCCATGGGGGAGAATCAGCATGTGAGAAACACAAAGTGCACGTCTCAAACTACTGTTTCTAACTAGGCAGCTTTCAGTTTTAGAGACAGTTTGTCTAAGAATAAATTTGCTTTGCATACCCCTAACAAACTTTTCTCAAAGAAAAATAAAACACTTTTTCATTCATAAATGATCCTTTATTTTAAAGAAACTGCTGAAAAGCATTGGGTGTCTTAGGCCAGTAACAGAATAGATAAAAATCGTAAGTAGTAGTTTGGTGAATATGAGTAGCCAAAGCTTAAGTCAACTGAGTTTTTTAGGTTACTGAGAAGTAACAGACACAGAAAATATTGGGGTTGCAAGAAATGTCTTAGGTTTTCTGTGCAGAAAGTCAACAGAAATAGCTCCAGTGCCTCAGTGCCCCATATATATTATGCCTTATTAAGATAAAATAAGATTTTAAAGCCCATCTAGCAATGCTAGCTAGCCCAAGCTACCAATGTAAAATTTCAGACAATAAAAGAAGTATCTGGTAGCTTGAGTGCAATTCTTCATCCTTGAGCTTGTGTTAGAGATTTCCATCTGCAGATGTTGAAATTCTCTTTGAGAACTATTTATTGTGCTTACAAAACATATGTTTCTCTCCTAACCAATAACTTTCTGTGAGTGTTTATTTGGAGGGAATTCTCTTTGTTCTTGATTGTTTATATTTGCCTTACTTTTACATGGTTTTTCATTTCCATGCTGTCTCTCTTAAACCATTATCTTTACATCTTTCCTGCCTATTACTGCCGCACACGAATTTACCGTGTTATGTCAGAATTTTTTATTTACATATTACTGAGTGAATCAGCTGTGAAATAGAAATTTTGTCCATCCTCAGCCCTTTGGGATTCTTTGAGAACTTGTGATTTCACTGTTAATGTCAGGGGGTTTGTACCTTAACATTCGACATTGGTTTGTCAGAAATTGATGCTATGATGAGAACAGGGTGCCTATGATGCAGAACAGCTCTGTCGTCTGATAGTGTAAATGGCCACTGGAGTCCCAGCTGCCTTAATTAAGCCAGTCCGTGTGGTTCAGAGGGCTGGCAAGTGCTCCTGCAATCCTCTTCTCAGCAGTTACCCTCAGGCAAAATGAAGGTGCATCTCAGCTTCACATTGTTCTGAGAAAACACAAACCTGAGATTTTTAGAAGCCAGTAGAGGATTGAAGTGCCTTTCTTCTTAGGCACCTCTCTAAATGCATCAGTGGGAGGAGGGCTTGAAATTTGCAAGGAGAGACTGAAAAAAAATTGTGAATGTTTTTTTTTAATTAAATCTTTGCTCTCCATTTATTGCTCCCTGTACACAGAGATTTTCTGCTCTTACCCTTAAAGAACCTTTCCTTAGCTCTCTTTGTGCATGCTTTTCAAGAATACACAGCAGAGGAAGAGCAGCCAAGTTGTGGGCATCACAGATGGGGCAAATGTCAAGATATGTTCCTCTGAGAAAACATTTATTTGAGTAAAAGGCTCAGGTGTTCAGACTGATTGACTTCTTCCAAGCTGTTCCTTTAAGATCTCTCTGTTCTGTGCCTCTTGCAGGACACAGTCCAACTGTGCCACTGGTTTTCCCTTGCAATTTATTTCTTTCACCAGTCTGTGGTCTGTCCAGTGCAGGCACTCAGGTGTTTCCTGCCCACCCAGAGCCCGCCACCCTGGCTGCCTGTGTGCTGTCTGAATGTGTTATGTGCTAGCAGGTCAGATGCTGAAACACCGTAGTTCAGGATAACTCCTCTCTGGGGTCTCTGTTGGGTCCTTACCACCACCACGACAGTGAGACTGAGACAGGGTGCAGACAGGTTTTCCTGTTCTGAGTCCACCTGCAAGGCTCTGTCTGCTCTGTCCCCCAGGACAAAGGCACACTGGTCAACTTATCTGTGACAGACACTCAACAGAAACGCTTTTTGACCATCTCTTTCACATGCTTTTGCCTGCTATGGCACACGTTCTCACTTTTTGCCCTAAGCATCCTTCTTCTTTGCTGTGTAGCTTTAGAGACAAGGAGTTGCTCAGCTATTTGATAAATTTCAGCATTTGTTTTAAATCCATTTCACTTAATGCCTAGGGGTTTTTTTCCTGAGACACTGGTTTTCAAGGGCATTTAGGCACTTGTCTGTATTGCTGGTGGTTTTTCTATAACTTTTAGTGGAGCTAAAGTGACTGTGATTTGCTCTCCCTTCCTTCTGTCTCCACTGATCCCTTCTCAATCCTAATGCCATTGCTTTCCTACGGAGAAGTGATAAATGGCCCAGAGTGGAGTTTGATGAGGTCAGATGTTACTGTCGGCTGTAAATCCTTCCTGCTTGTTGGTTCAGCAGCAGTCTCTGGCCTTGGACTTTTATGGGTCTCCCAGTGGAGGAGGGACAGGAGTGATATCACTGTCATCACTCCAGAGTGATTTGCAGGAGGGTTTTATTGGAAAGCTTCATGCACCTGGACAAGCTCCCCCAAGCCCCAGGAAGAGAAAGAAATCTTCTAATCAGCAATTTGTTCCTGTAGGTAGAGCTCTCCCACTTGCCCAGCACAGGCCTGGCTGCTCCTTGTGGGGCAAAAAGTCAAGCAGTGCCTCAGGATTAAAAAATCTCTCACCACAGACATCTGAGATACAGATACAGGTGTATGGAGATACTTGCTGGGATAACAATTGTAGCCATGTCTGAATCAGCAATGTGTTTACTTTGGTTGACACCCAAGCACAATCAAGGTGTGGATATGTTTTGGGTTGTTTTTTTTGGTACTAAATGCGATAGCCCAATACATGCTGCAAGCAACAAAGTGTTTGGGGACTGTCAGCTTGTAAATCTAGAGTAGCTGGTGGCTACCTGAAGCTCTGGTCTCCCTATGTTTATTCTGACAGAACTGCTGAAAGAAAAACCCCTGGCACTGTGGGAATGGCAAAGGATGACTACATGAGCTTACTCCCAAGTTCTTGTGCCACTGCTGCACATAAGAGATAGGAAGAAATTAATGGACACTTTAAAATGTAGCTTTACCTGTGTCCTGAAAAGGCTGAGAGTCAGCCTGAAATTCTGCATGAATTAGAAGATGCAAGTATGTATGGCAAGGGAAAATGCTTGCCTAAAATTAGTGTTGCCATTAGCTCAGCATAATCAGTGCCACTCATTCTCCCTAGATATTGCTATCATCAAATATGTCACAAATTTTTAAATGTAGTTAGACAACACTTATACAGAAAATGAAGCACATCCATTAGTGGGTGGGGCAGAAATTTATTCTCAGTGCAAGTATTTGTTTATAATTAGGCAAAAGAGAAGATGATATGCCTTTAACGATTTTTTTTTTTAGTGATAAAAATCAAGACGTACCAGATAAAGAATACTTGCTCAGAAACAGCTTTATTCTGAAATTAGCCAATTAAAGAGACCAAATATACAGCACCACAGTAGAGGAACTGTTCAAAATGCAGCATTGCTCTCCATTCCTCATGCATTTTAGCTTTGATTTTGGTAACACCTTTTGGGTAAGATTAAAACTCTTCTGACTTGCTTTCTGTTTTGGTTTGGGTTTTTTTGTGATATCCTTAATATTCAAAGAGGACAATCATTAGAAGACTGACATCAAAAATTATGTTTGCTTATTGGATTGTTGCAAGGTGTTGACGTCTTCTACCTTCTCTGTCTTGTCTCTTTAAACCTGCAGGATCATACAAAGGAACATGAATAGCAGAATTTGCCTCCAGAAGTTTTCATTATTAATGATGCTCTATGACTAAATTGGAAATCTGCTACTGTACCCCAAGGGGGTGATTAATTTAGCAGACTAGGAGTTTTGATTAAAAGGGAATGAAATGTCTGACAGATAGTCTATTTATCAGTTATTATGATATTAAAACACTCTAATCATTGTGGTGCCTAAATTAAGGCTTCACAGCCTAAATGTCACTTCATAGTGTTCTTTTAGATCTGTCTGTGTGATACGAGTTTATTATCAGTGGGTGCATGAGAATATAAGCGTATGTAGTGGTCTTTGATAAGAACTAAGCAGTCTGGTAAGATCTCTGCTCTTTGCCCCTTCCTCATTTAAAGAGGAGATGAGAGAAGATTTTTAAGATGTGATCTGTACAAGCAGCGCATGCAGGACAAGATGAAGTTATCCCTGATGTCCCTAGGGATTATGACACAAGCTTTGTAAAACTGGACTAAGTCTAAAGGACACAGAAAAACATCTCACTAGTCTAAGGATTGAAGTCTAAACCAGTTCCTTCCAGAAACCACATGTGCTATGAGATATTACAGTCTCTGAGAGGTGAAATCCATGTCCTTAAATTAAAGGTCAGGGCAGAAATTGGCAGAGATCTATCACGAATGGTAATCAACAGTTGGTGCTAAGTGTGTCATTGAAGTCATTTGCAGACAGGAGGCGAGAGCAGCAGATCCTCTGTTTCTGTGTAGGTGCGCAAGAAATAGCTCCAAGACACAGTATTGACACACCAGCCTTTGCAGGCCTCAGAGAGTGAGGAGGGAGGGCCAAGGAGCACTGTAAGACCAAGGAGTACAGTGTACATGAAAGGTGGTCAAGTACTGGGGGAGGAGTGGTGCTTTGTGTTCATGAAGGCTTGGAACCAAATCAGATCCCTAAACTGGCCATGTCAGCAACTCAGACATAAGTTTTAGGCCTCAATAGGAAAAATGCTACATTAGGAGTAAATTATCCATTGATTTGAGAAAACAAACAAACACAAACCAATCAAACAACAAAAAAAAGCAAAGCTGAAATGGCTGAACAGCAGGTAAAACATACTAAAAGCAAGAAGGCATTCTTCAAGTAGCTGGGCCCTGACAAATGAGGAAAGTAGGCTCATAAACTCCGGCATTTTATGGGGGGAAATAAAATAAGAAAGGCCAGAAGATTCGTAGAAACTTACAGAAGTCACAAAAAAATCCCTAACAAGTCCTGTGTCAAACGTGAAGCAGGAAGCTTGCTGGAGTCTGGAGGCTCAGTAAACAATAAATATGCAGAAAGAGTGTTCAGAAAAATTAAAAGTTTTGTGATTTTGCTGTGGAAGAACATGGAGAAGTTCCCACAAAAGAATTCCTCTCCTGTCAGACATCAGGGATGAAATAGGTCATGTGGTAACTATATCCCCTAGCTTGAGTTCTGGTACCAGAGGATAAGGACCAGTGTAACACAATTTTTTTAAACTGTTCCTTGAGACAATCCTATAATAAATACATTGACAGAAGCTCAAATAATAACAGAATAATAACAGAATGAATGGGAGCATCAATAAATATCATAGTGGCAAAAAGCCAGACAGGGTTTTGAGATTAAAAGTCATGATTTACTAATCAGTTGGGTAGCAGTGGGGGAGTGAATGTGTGGGTAGGGCACCACTCCTACCCCTTTCCTCAGCTTAGCCTGGGCACAGATCCAGGAGTTGTGCTTGCTTTGATCTCCAAACTGTCCTGTAGTGCGTCAATATATCTCCCAATCCGAAGACAGGCACAGAAGTGAATACCTTACTAAAAAAAAAGACCCAGAACTGTAACTAATCATCATTTGGAGCTGCCTGGAGATTAGGATGTGTTGTTAAGAGAACTAGGATGTGAAATAGAAGTGGGGTAACTACAGGGGATAAAACCAGATGTTAAAAGACATATTATCAGAGAAAACAGCACTTTGCAAACAATGCTTTTAAAGACATGAGGGATCAAGGGGAAAGTGCCCTCTGAATTAGTGGCAGATATGGGAAAAGGAATTCTCTTCAGTCTCTGCTTTCAGGATTCATTGTTCCCCTAGCTGAAAACCAAAGGAGGTCTGTGGGAGTAAGAGATCTTCAGCAGAGGTTCTGTTTGTAAAGAAAACAAGTAGGAAACTGGCAGAAGATAAACACTTCCTTAAAAAAGGAACGTAAGCCAAACCCCAGAAAGCACCCAGCACAAATGGGAAGGGCAGCATTTGCCTCCCCTCCCCTCCGCCGGTGCAGGCTGGCTTGCTGCCTGCTGCTGGAGCTGCTGCAGGTGAGGATGTGTGAGAGGCAGCCTGGATGCTCCGCTCCCTCCCTCCCAGTCCCCCGGGGCCCCTGCAGCTGTTTGCGGCTGCATGAGAATAACGAGGACATCGCTCTGGATGTGACACCGCCTCGGGTCTTTAGGAAAGCTCTCTACAGCTACTCTCCCGAGTCCTGCAATAATCTGCAGCCTGAGTAGACAGTGCTGGTGGGCTCAGCATTTTCCTCTCTTTTATTTGCCTGTTGAGGGAAAATATTGCCGCTACCTCTGTGGTTCCTTTTAAAATGATGGAAAGCAGTAACACATCGAAACAAGGGGCCAACATTCCCTGCCAGGATAAGGGTGGGGGCAATCATGCAGAGAGAAAGTAGCTTTACATCACCTAGTCCTGCTTAGCTATACCAAACCCAAATTGCATCACTGGACTGTGCCCTGCAGAGGATTCCTGGTGTGAGTATTGCGAGCAAAGCAGCCAGATCATCAGACAGTGGTCCATATTCTCTCCCACTCCTGTTGGGACAGTTTGAATACTCTGTGACTGCTGCTGCCATCCCTGCCCCTCTGCTGGCATTTGTGTAGAGGGATTTGGGTGATGGTGTGTCAGCTACTGGACTTGCAGCCTTTATGGTAACTTAAACCACTACGGATTGTGATGTCAAGTCTCTGACCACAGGAGACCAGGCCTTTTTCCCTGTGCATAGCACGGAAATTCCTGAGTGAGAAACTTCGGTCTGTAGCCTCCTGGGAATCTGATCAGAGGATTGGGATGCTCCTGTTTGTTGACAAAATTAATAGAATTTATGTTGTACACGGAGTTTCCATTATTTTCAGTGGGATTTTGCACAGAAACCCAAGGCAGTGTGTGAGTGAGGCAGAAAAGTGCTCAACCTGATGGAAACCTGGGGTTAGCCAACACATGGAAATAGAAGGAGTTTCTGCTTTTCTGTGAGAACACTGAATTTTATGTGATCTTTTTCAACATCTTGAATTCATTGTTCTGGGTGTTGATTTAGTGACCTGGGGCTTTCCAAGGTGGAAATTGTTAGAGAGAAAAAACCTAACCATGAGTTAGTGATAGAAATACCGCTAGCCTTTTATCTGCTTTCCTACTTTGATTTCTCTAGAGCTTACCTGAGCTGTCTGTCATCCAAAGGACATTTTTATACCTGTGCCAATAAGCAGTGGAGTGTTCATGAAGGGCACAGCACAGTGGCAGTCTGTGAGGGATGCAGTGAAAGGCTTTCATTTAACACCACCGTACATGGCAAACCCAATTTTCAGCTGTATGTATCAGCATGGCAACTCTTCTTGTTCCCAGTCAGCATGCTACAGGGTAATTCAGAATACAGCTTATTGCAGGCTTTGGTTTCTCTTCCAAGATTCATTCCTTTTCATCTCTTTCTGTGCCAAGTATAATAAACAGAACAGGAGCTGAAGGCAGTTTGGCTGGGGAAACAACATTCAATAATTAAAAAAAAAAAACACCCAACAACAAAAACCAACCCCGCAGAAAACAAAACAGAACAAAAAGGCCGGTCAGTAAAAGAGGTAGAAAGACACCTTTGCTGACAGAGGAAGAGGGAAAGCAGAAAAAGGAAAAGACACATCTGAGCTGTTTCTCCTGCTCTTCTCCACCAGCCTGAATTGAGACTGTGAATAATAAAGTATAGAGATCTCACCATTTCCTATCCAGGCGGGCTGTGCTTTTTCAGTGCTCCCTTATTTCTGTCAACCCCTTGAAATCAGAATGGCTGAGAGCAGAGTGTCCCTGGATAGCCCTTCTCCCAAGGAGTGAGGACACCAGCTAGGTAGGAGGTTAGAGTGCAAGGTGAATGCTCTGGTCTCGAGTGTCCTTATGAAAATGAATATTGGCATTTGGCCCTTGATACCTTGAGCAGCCTGGAGAGAGTTCTAGAGAGCTGGAGCATGTTGGGGGGAGATGGAAAAAAAGAGCAAGACAATGAAAGAAAGGCACACTGGTTCTGCTTTCTTTGTGTGCTTAAATCTTTTGAATACATAGAAATGCAGATATATGAGCTTTTAAAATGCTGCACTTCTATCAGCTCCTTCCCTAGTGTTGAGTGTGAAGAATCTCAACTGCCAGGCACTCCTCTTGACATGGGGAGGATCATCACTGGGATTGAATCCAAACGCTAACTATTACAGATGAGCCTAAATGTTAACTATTACAGATGAGCATTGCTGTAGTAACAAATTATCCTGCATTTTTGTGTAGTGATATTCTCATCTCTGCTTTTCTGGGCATTCTGAAACAAGAGAATTACATAGATGAATTGTGGAGCTGATAAACTTTAGCAATTCCTGTGTTTCCACATTTTATCTGGACTACTGTGGTTTGGTACTACTCCCTGGAAAGGGCTGAAATAGTATTTGGTGCCTGGCTAGGGACCTGGCCCTGCTTCCTAATACCTGTTGGCAATTTCCTGTGGGAACCTGGGCCGTGCAGTGGAATCACTCAGACACAGAGTGCTGAAGGTTCCTGCTCGGCCAGTCAGTTGTGATAATCTGCTGCCTGCGACCTCATTAAAACAGCCTGATTGGGGCTGCTAATCACATAAATAAAGAATTAAATCATAGCATTAACCTTCTACAGGGAAACCTGCCCTGGCAACACTGACAGAATTAGATCTATTAATTATTTAGAGGGTCATTTGATAGAAATGTATATAGATGGCAGATTATGAGCACTTGAAGCAATAAGTTAACCATAAATTTTTGCTCTGATAAGAATCTTTTCATATCTTCCTTTTAATGTCCCAAACTAAAAGCTACCTTGCTTTTTTTTTTCCTACTAGCACAGTATCATCACATATCATTTATTGCATGTATATCAATTAAAAATACTATGCCCCAGCATCAAGGATTTTTGTACTGCTTTTGGCTCTTGAGGCTCCTTTTTTGTTAGAAATTCTTCCTGTGCAAACAGAGTCTCCACGGCTAAATTCAGGGCCGATTCCACACTTGCTCTAATGCGTGGAGCTGCTTTGGTGACCAGGGTGTTCAGAGGGCCTGAGCACATTTCCTGGCCACTACTGAACTAAAAGTCAATGTGCAGGAAATCTGTCTCACCAGTGCTGTGGACTACCAGGATGCTTTCTGCAGTGGTCCTCTACTGTTACCCACAGAGGTATTCAACTCCATTAAGTGCCCAGCAGATTTTCCCTTCTTTCTCTGAATTTCTTGGAAAAAAAAATGCTCTTGAATCAGATGGGATGATGAGTTCATTGTTTTACTGATTCTGCTGGGCTCGAAGGAATGACAATGGTACTAGATAGGCTTGTTTGCTGACCAGAATTCGAATGCGTGTTTGCAGATAGCACACAAAAGACTTGGGCATGTGGAGTGGAGGAGGGTGGAGAGACTGGAGGGAAATCTGTCATTATTTATGGAAATATCCAGTATTCATGGAGCCATCTGCTGTGAGTGATTCAAGTCTGAGAAGTGTCATAAAATGAGAAAGCATAATGTAGAAAGAAAAAAAAAAAAAAGCCCCAACCTGAAAAAATCCTTTAAATTTGTATCACTCAGAAACCTGAACCAGGGAATATATAACCTCAGAACCTCTCTTTCTAAAGATGCTTTGTAAATTTTCCTGCCAGATTGAGAGATAAAGATAGATGATATTTCTCAGGTTCCTTTCCTCACCCTTCTTGGAACAATTAATTCCATTTGTTCATTTCCAGCCTTTTAATTATTGATCACATCGTTTCCTTTTTTTCTTTCTCCCTGTTCCGGGCTACAAGACAAGGGATGGAGTTAAAAAAAAAGGTGTTTAGGAGACTGCTTAAACCTTGAAGCATTGACAAGATCTTTACCATAGCCACAGTTTTCTCTCTGATAGTGAAGTCCCACTTTTGTTGTCGGAATTTTATCAATACTAAGAAATTTTATTAAGGGCAGGACCTTCATAGCACTTCTCTGGAGAAAGTCTCAGGCAGAGGATGGTCTGCTTCCCTGTACTGTGCTCTCTTAGTTCAGATCATTAATTTATTGATTTGCTCATGATGTTCTGTAAAAAGTGAATATAAACAAATAGTGGAGAAACTGAGGCAGAAAAAGAGGAAATTATTTGCACAACCACACCAAAGGCTTCTGAGAAAATCAGGAATAGAATGCGTCTTTCTCAGTCATTTACCTGAGAGACCTGATCCAAGTCCTTGCCTTGGGAGCAGTTGGGAATCCCTTTGAAACGTTTTTTTTCTTTCCTGCTTCCACGTATTTTGGTTACAGTTATAGTGGCACATCACGTTACCAGCAGATGCTGTTGTGTGGCTGGGTGTGGTTGTTTGCCAATCTCTTTTCACCTCTACCACCTTAACTCTCTGTCTACGCATCACGCCTTGCTGCAAAAAAAGCTGACTTACCAGAACAATGGCATGTTAGAGCAGAAATTTATCTTCAGCCTCTCCTATAGTGTCACAGTCCAGGACTATGAATTTAAAAATCTCCTTACTATTGTATTGGCTTTTTAAAATACTTTCTTACCTTTAATTTTCTCAGTCATTCATATTGGGCTGTCTTGACAGCCTGCAATGCTCCTGTTTGCTGTGCAGGGCTGCCTTTCTTCTTCCACTATTCCAACTTCATGCCTTAAAAATTGCATCTCCATCCCAGCAAGGCACATATGGATGTGCTGAAGCATCACAGATTTCCACTGATGTGATTAAATATGCTCTGAGTGCTTCCTCGATGCCCCTTTATTCCTATTTTGCACAAACACCTTTCTTCATGAGGAAGCCAACAGAGCAGTAGTACAGATGTGCATCCACTGCTTCCTTCTCAACATAGGGATTCCTGTTCTCTCTGGATGGGAGTTTTGTGATTTCCAGGGGCTAAGGCCCTATCAGTGCAATACTAGACTATACTCATGGAAAAACAAAAAGATGAGAAGGTACTTTAAGAGATCATCCAGTGTCTTCTTGTTCTTCAAGGTGAGAACAGCTCTACCTTTTTCTTGTCCACCATGTTTGTCTAGCCTTGAAAAATGAGCCATAGTAGAAGCACAGCTATTATTTTCTGACATTCAAAACATGCCTAATCTAAATCTCCTTCAGCCATGACTACGTAATCTTCTCACTGTGCATAGAGAGAACAGACTCTGCTTTTCATTTCTGCCATTTGCAACCCTGCAAATTGTTATTTGGTCAGCTCTTCCATTTCTGCAGACCTTTTCAGTTCTTGAGGAGCTTGTGTAGCATTACAGCCCATCTGTAATGCTCTTAAAGGCAGGTTTCACATCTTTGAAGAAAGATGCCTTAGCTCCTGGTTCAGGAGACAGCAGGTGTTGGGGTTTTTTCCCCAGTATCTCCTTAGCTCTAGAAACAACTTCTTCCTTTTTTTGTGTATTTGCTACCCTTCAGCTGTGTGTTTTTAACCTATAGTGGAGAAAAAGTGAAGCAAGTACACCTGGCTATGAATTACAAGGCTGTGGGGTAGTCACTGTAAGTTTTTGGACAGGTCATTTGTTCCTTTCTTTAATTATACAGGGCTTGTTCCAGCCACGCTCATGCTGAGTAGCACCTCATTCATTCAGCAGCCCCTCAGTAATCAATATGTCTGCAGGGGAAGAAATACTGTGTACCAGGTAAGGGAACTATTGCTTCCCATCGCAGGCCACTCTTTTCTCTCAGCTCTATCAAAAGTTATGTTTAGGCCAGTAATGAAAAAGTGATTGCATGATGACATCTGTAAGGTACACAATCATACTGTCTGCAGTGCACTGGAGAACGGTCCTTTGTTTGCTTGGGACACCAAACCCATTGCAAAAAGCAGTATTTGCAGCTAATCACCACAGTGATTTCAATTTGCATTTAGCCATTGTGCTAACAGAGGCAGCTGGAAAAAGAAAAAAAAAATCAGCACAAATAAACACAGCCATAAGTACTGTCAGTTTTTAGCACCAGGAACTGCTGGTAGTAATGCTGATGCCTCCAACCCAAGAAATCTTTTTAATGTGAAATGATATATATGAGGCCAAAAGAGGAACACATTTTGTCTTGTTTGCTTAGACTCCAGAATATATCACTGAGTCTCTGGATGTAATGATTGCTTAGGCAAGTCAAACACTGTATATCACCTGCTGAGCATCTGATTCATTGACTGGGTGGATTGAAGCCAATTTAACCAGCTGGAATCTGTAATATTGACTTCAATGGTGTGATACTGATCTATATCACACAGACGATTTGGCCCAGAGACAAAGGGAGGTAGTGTTTCCTTTGGGTGACATCTTTCTGCAAGCCAAGGCGGACAGCATCTGCCTTGCACAGCCCGGTTGTCCTAGAAGAAGCGTGTATTGCTCATGGGGTACCAGAGAGTTTTATCATTCTGTGGATCTTTCTTAGGCAGGGGATGGCAATCAGGGACAACAGCCGATTTCTTCTGGTTCTATCCTTCTACTTCACAGCTGGTGCCATCTTACAGCAGTTCTGGGACCAATTCTCCGAGTGTACTGACTCCCTTTGTGCAGATTTCTGCAGGCATATTTGCTGCTGTATAGCATTATTTTTGGGGAAGGGAGGAGGCTTAACCTGGCTCTGGATTTCCCTTTTTCCCTTTCACCTTGCTGAGGAGACAGACTGGGCATAAGGCCTCAGGTGCTCTGCAGAGAAGCCCAGCAGAACCAAGTATGACACGTAGGCACAAACAGCAGCAGAGGACAGGCAAGGCAAGACCTCGCTCTGCAAGTGCTGTGACAGCCCTGGAGCTCACTCTGTGGACGTGAGAGTTATGATACTACAGTGCTGTTGCTCATCTTTATTTTCTAGCTAAGTGACTTCATTTCACTAAATCTCTCCAGCTTTCCGTATCTCCATAACCAAGAAACCAGAGGGACAAAAGGCTAAGCAGAATTTATTATTGCTCTTTATTATTATCATATCTTTTGTCTTCTTTGCAAGATTCATGAACCTCCATTCAATTAATTCATCAGAAGCCTGAAAAAGCTAATTGTGCGTTCATATATTTCCATAGGCACGGGCTCATTCCTGCGCCAGATGTCAATAATACCTGATCCGTGCAAATGGAGCTGGGTTTGTGGCAGCCTGCTGCCCAATCTAATTAATGTTGTGACTCCAGTCCTCCTGAGCAAGAATGGAGTTTGGGTTTTGCATAATAGTAAGGCCAGGGGTGGGCATGGTGAGAGACAGGGATCTCAACCCTGTGTCTCCAAAGCTGAAATCCAAAATGCCAGTACTCTGTTCCCAGGGGCCCAGATACAGGAAGGCAATGCAAGAGGCTGGTTCTTTTGCACAAAGAGGGCTCAGGAAAATCTGCAGCGCACTGCCCAGCCCTAGCAACTGTTTGAAGAGGCAGAAGGGGCTTAATAACTTAACCGAGGATCACACTGGGTCCCTCTCTGGTTTTCTTTGATCATCCTAACGCTGTTGTTGCCCCTGGGTCAGACAGTGCCAGACTGGTCACTGCACAGCACAATTTCACTGCTGGGCTTCCCAGGGCAGCAGCAGGGCTTTGGGGGCTTGTGGAAGTGATGTTTGTGGATAAGTCCATAGGGCCAGGACCATGTGCATTGTCACCTCATTGCCTTCTCCAGGCAGGAAGATTCTCCTTTCTTTGGGGAAGATACTTTTCTCAGGCCTGGATGAAATTTTATGCTTTCAAAGCAGGTTGCAGCCAAGCACGGCTTGCTTTTATTTTTGTTGTTCCTAGCATTATTAGCACACAGCTTGCTTTCAAAGATAACGATGTGAAAAAACAATAGCATCTTGCCAAACTCCTTCAGTGTACTATTTGCAGGTTGTGCTATTTTATCAGTGTCTTAATATGTACATTGGAATGGTGTGAAAACCCTATTTTCTGAACTACAAATGGAATGAAAATATTGAAATAAGTCCCTCCCTGCCCTGCCAAACAGACCTACCTTCTTCTGGTACTTTTCCTTTTCTATCATTGTGCTGTATTGTAGGGATCTTGTTTAGCATATAAAAAACTACTGCTGCACTCTATTATCAAAGACATATTTGTTAAAACATGCATATAAAAGGATTTGTAATTGAAGAACAGCTTTGATATACTTAATAGGATGTAAAACTGCCATCCCTTTTTAATAGGAGATGCTTTATGTGCATTAGAAGTAATATAATAATGCCTCTTCACTGAGCTCTACCCATTAGCAGACTGTTTTCTCCCTTTCTTTTAGTTAATCTTAAAACTTTAATGTAATCTAAACACATTGACATCTTTTTTTTTCTCCCCTTGCTGTACTTGGAAGTGCTTTGAACTGAACTTTGTTTCAAATATGGGCCAGCAAGAAACATGGCATCAATATACAGGGCCCTGGTGCCACCTGACAGATGGTCCATAAACCAGCACATCTCCTTGCCTTTGGAGTGTTAACAGTAATGGGAGTGTGGCTGCATGTGCGAGCAAGCACGCCTGAGAGTAACCTTGTGAAGAATGAACAGCTATAATGGCATTCTCTTCTCTATTCCCATGTCTCAAATGTAATCAAATACCAGAGCAGCAGAAATAGAAAATGACAATCAAAACAAAAATAGTAATAGCTTTAATAGCTGTTTCTGTGTTTCAGTCTTGGAGTGTTTTACAAGGAAGCATTGTTAAATTCAGAAAATAAGGGTGTAAGCTGGTGAAAGAAAGTATGCTAAATCTGACTGGTGTTTTGGGGTACTTGTGGTTTGGTGTCTCATCTTACACAGAGCTGTTCTCTATTCCTTTCAGAACTCAGGATCAGGGATTAGTTTTCAAGATGGATAATCTAAATTATTTATTCCAGAAAATTGCAGATGTGTCTCTGAACCTTGTTAGAGGAAACCAGGAAAGAGGCCATTTCTTCTGATTTCTGGTCTGGTGCCTCACCCGCACCCAGCAGTACATATTAATCATGATGGTTGTAATACTCACAAAATGCCTGAGATACTGCTGCTTCGTGAAAAAAACTGAGACCATCAAAAAGAAAGTATCTCTCTCTTGTTTCAGAGGCATTACTGTATTGACCAAGTTAAAATTGACTGTGCAAGTGCACTTCCTGCTTTTCCTAAGAATATCTTTTGGTTCATTTATTCAAGTGTCCTTTCAACATGAAGATGTTGTGCTAGTGACTGTGCTAGCAGGAGCTCGACAGCTGTGAGGCACGGATGCAGTCCTTCGCAGAATAAGTTTGTGTGTGTTCACCTTGTTTTTGTGGCAAGGGCTGAGCACTGGCCTGGCACACAGGTGAGGTGACATGCTTGAAGACATGGTTTGGTGACTGTAGGGATGCTGCTGTCATCCAGGTCTGTTTATAGAAGGGAGTTGCAAATCTGTGTCTCTGTTTCCTGATAAATTTTTGGAAGAATTGACTGTTCCTCTAGGCTGACAAAGTAAGTGGGATGGTAAAAGTGGCCTGTCATCTCTCAAGTGACTCAGCCTGAGCATTCTTTATAAGAATGGCCAGATTCCCTCCTTGGGTTGTAGTTCCCCAGTGCTGCAGCTTCTGCTGCCTCTACTGCTTCTCTTCGGCAGTGTTTTTAGCCTGGATCTTCTGGCCTGCACTGGAGCCCACAAATAACCAGGTCAGCAAGTGGATGTATCCATTCAAACAATACAGGTACCTGAAAGTCCTGTTAAGCTGTGTATGTAAATATTTGAATGTCAGAATATATTCTACTAGTATAATTCATGAATGACAGACAGAAAACCCCATTTCATATAGAGAAAATGACACATTCTTTCCATAAAGGAGGTAGTGCAATTCATTCAATTTGCATTTGGATATTGCTATTGTTCGGTAAGTGTTGTGGGTTTGGGTGCATACTGCAAGAATCACACAACGAAGTATCAATATTTTCTGAAACTGGTTCTCTTTTGCAGATTTAAATCCAGCTCCCATCTCTGCCAATATATGAATTCTAAAAAAACCAGGTGTATTCATTAAGTGTCTGGCTTATGAAAAAAACACAGTCTTTTTTTCCAATTAAGCTGGTCTGCAATTTGGGCTGATGTAAGGTAGGTTTAAATAGGAATCACCCCAAAAAAAAAAAAGTTCGAGGCAGAATTTAGAGATATTTTCACTGTTTTCTGCATCAGCACACAACTTCAGTGAGCACAGTTTAAATACCAAGTCAATTGATTGTCATAAATTCCTCAGTTAATTCTGGTGAATTGCTGACCAGCTATATCAGTCAAATGGATGAAACATTCGGGGGAAAAAAAAAAAAAACCAAAACCAAATCCAAAAATCAGAATGGGATTTAGAACAAGTTGATGGAAGAAAAGGAGTCCTACAGTCAGTACACCATAAAAATTCAAGTCCAGGTTGTTGGCTTTTTTTCTAATAATAAAAAAAAAAGCCATACTGGCAGAAGTGGTCCAGTGAAGTCTTGAACAAAGCCCTGCAGTGCGAGCTCTGTGTGAGGCATGAGTTCATCCCAGACCTAGCCAGACTCTGCTGGAGAAAATTAAAAGTTATTTACCCATTTCAGTCAGCTTCTGGGTTATGCCTTTTCTGATCAAATTAGCTCTTACCTTTTTCTTGCAGGACGAAGTCATTGGCCTGGAGCACATCACTAAACAGAAAATTAATTACAGTTGTCTGCTGTGTGTAGAATGCTTGTCACTGGGACTAAATCCAGTAGTCCCCACAGATCTCCAGGACACTGGACACAGGTAAATGATGTGGTTCTGCTTTTTGTTCATATTTGGTTCTGTACTCAGGTAGCTAAGTTTTCAAAGCAGCCATCCTCATGAGGGTAAACCTGTTTTCAGTTAAGGATATCAAGTGTAAGTCACTACAGGTGACCTCAGCATTTGTATGTTTAAATGTCAGTATATTGGAAGCTGTTTAGTCCTTTGTTAAGAGTTACGATAAATACTCCACAGAATTTTAATTCTAGCTCAGATGTTTAGCTTTTCTCTCCTCTTCTAATTACACAGTAAGTGTAAGGAAACTATTTGGCCAGAATTAAGTATAAATATGCATTCTAATAATCATATGCCTTCTCTGTCTGTAGAGGTCATAAAGGACTGAAAACAACACTGCAGAATTTTAAATACACTTTATTTCAGGAAAGAAAAACAAGCAGGATTTACTTAAGACAGAGTACTCAGAAAAAAAATAGTTGAAACAAAGCATTCACAAAAGTGTGTATGAACTACAACGGATTAATAACAGATTCCCTTGATTTAAAAAAGAACAAATCATCTATTTTCAGCAATTGCCTATGGCCTAGTCCACTACGTGACAGGGAGAGTTTACCTCACTTTTTTCAGGGTCTGGCCTTTTGTATCAAAGAGAATACATTGCCAGAGGAAGTTATGCTTTAAGTGTGCTTCAAAGAACAACTAAATGCTACCTGTTGGCCAAATAAATAGGAGTGGAATTCCTTACGAGATCTTTCAGTCTGGAAAAAAAGGTGTCAGTTTACCTTGAGAATGTATGCATAGAAGCAGAAGAGGCACATCTAGCCTTGTCTGAGACACATTCATTCCAGCTATTCTAAATATTCCCAAAACACAACTGGAAACATGTGCTGTTTAATACTGATAATTTTTGTTCATAGGAACAACGAAAGCTGCATTTGAAGGCACTACATTTTCAAGAGGGAAGGGGGAGATATGGGTTCAATGTCAGTTCTCTGCTGAAACACAGAATGGAGCTCTGTGAAGAACCCACAAGTATTAGCTACACCCACAGAGCAGAGGTATGGCATTTCCAAAATTAGCGCTCCCCTTCACGCAGAATTAGTCTTCTGGGAATTAATTTCTTCCCTCGCTCCCTGAAATGTGCAACAAATATATTAACCTTGAAACACCTTTCTGTCTTTTCTAAGCCTCACTGGAAATAAAGCTAGGAGTCCTAATCCTCATATGCGAGGCTGAGAAGGTAGTGTTAATGTAGTCTGCTTCCACAGGGAAATTCCACCGAGCCTCACTGATGCACAGCCCTAGACACACAGAAACAGAATGGTCAGTCTTCCCTGAGAAATAAAACCAGGTTCAAACTATCCCTCTTGTGTAAGGTATTAATTACATTTTCTTTTTTTAATAGTGAAAGTTTATTACTTGTTTTCTGTCTTCACAAACCTGTGCTAGTGGAACAACCACTTCTTTGTGCACTTCATGCACTCCTTCGTGCAGTGTCAGCCACGTGAAGATTTCTAGATGCCTCAGCTCTGGTCTGTGGAAAAAAAAAAAAATCAAAGCAAAAGGATTCAAAAAGAGTATGAATAAAGATATGTGATGAACTGCTTGGGGGCAAAACATCCACAGGGCTTTTTTGTCCCCGCAGATGTCACAGCCTAGCAGTGCTCTAATGGGCTGGACCTGCCCAGGGCCTCCTCATGCTGCTCTTAAAGGCAATGTCTCAGAGACTTGGGGGCTCACTTCAGCTCTAGAGCTTGCTGTACAAGTGCACGGGTGCTGGAACTAACTCCTTGAGCAGTTGCTGGTCCCTGGAAGTTACCTTTTAGCTGTTTTCAGGGTGATGCTGGCAAAGTGACAGAAATTCAGCTTCTCACCCAGGCAAGGGAGAGAAGGTGGCTCTCCTTCGATGCAGCATGTCCTACAAATAAAATAAACCACATGTTCATTTTGAAAATCTGTCCATTGGTGCAGAAATCTGCCTCCTCTGTGAGCCACTAAAGAGGCAAGACAGCAGGTTGGGTTGGATTTTAGGAAAAAGTCAGCTGCTGTTCATGTGCACAATGGAAACGGAGGTCTCTTGGAAACTGGGACATTTATCTGGGTCATTAAACAGGAGCTGTGGGTCACTTACAGGAAATGGGGTGCTGTGGGTAGTGCCTGGAAAGTAATAATGAGAGCCAGGTAATGGCATCCAGTCAATTACAGTCTTACGTTGGCATTGTCTAAAATGGAAAACCCAACAGTCTAAAAGGCTATAACACTGATTCTGTAGAACATTAAACTATTACTTTATGCTGATGATATCCTACTGTTAATTAAGGACTCGCATGCTTCCCCTCCTGCTTATAATGAATATTGCTCTCTGAGTACAAAGTTATCATTGCACAAAATTAATGACTCTGAGACTGCAGTGATGCAGCTTTCTGGAGTTTGCCCTTCAGCCCTGCTCACCTCATGGAATCTTAAGTGGGCACCCAAAAATACAGTACAAATACTTAGGGACTGATATTAACAAAGCCTCAGACAATGTAATTAAAAATCATTTAAATCCAATTATCAAGCAGGCAAGAAAAGATTTGGAGGGATAGCCAGAGCTAAATAAAAGCAACTGTGTGTGATTCAGTTTGCCATCCCATCAGGTTGTTAAAGTAGAAATGAGGACGTTCTGTAAGTCAGCACCCTCAGAGTTACTGTCATAAATGAGCTCATGGCACTATTTCAGACTGGCACCAACAGTTGTGTGTGAGCTGAGCTTACTTTGAGCATAAACGTACATAAATACCTATAAATAAAATGACAAAGTCTAACAATGACTAATAATTACATTCCTGACCCACATCTTAAAAAAAAAAAAGACATACAGTTAGGAATACTTCACCTACTACTGAAACTCAGCTGTTTCCTTAAAGGGTACAGAGGTGGATCACACAAGTACCACATCCAGCACCACAGAATGTGACAAAGCCTAATCTGTACTGCCAAGTTCATGTTTACCCACAGCCCAGGCTTCTGATGCAATAAACCAGCAAAGTTTCCTTAGAATTCCCTGTAGAACTTACTGAATAGCTACAACTACAGTATATTTCAGATGACAGAAATCTCAGGATGTGAGGGTGAATTAAAGATGCCACACAAAACATTCAAAAAGTATTTATAGCTCTTGGGATGAGAATGTTACTATTCCCCTTAAATGTCATATAATCGGCCCAATTTTATGTACCAAAATCATGTCGGTTTTTATGGGTTTTTTATTCCTAAAAGGCATAATTTTGAATCAAAATTGCTGTATTTTAGGTAAGATTATCTTTTTTCTCTTCCTCATACTGTAAACTAATATTGATGTAAAGCAGAGGTTGCATTTCAGTAGTGGCTGGAATGGATACATCTTTCTGGAAAGCACATGAAATCCTTAGTGATGAAAGCAATTTCCTAAATATAAATCAATTATTTTTGGACTGGCTTGAAAAATCAAATCATGACAGGCAGACTTATTTGAACACTATCCTAAAGAGTATGATTTTTTGGCCATTCAACATGTTCTGTGGAATTAATTTTACCTCTAAAAAAAAGCAGACAAGATCCATTCCAACAAGTGTGCTCAGATTTTTCCAGTCTGTTGTGGGATTAGCCAGGTGGGGCCAGATAGCAGAAAGATCCTGCTGGGGGAACTGTTGAAGCTGTTGTGCATGACAGCTGCCTACCAAAACAGAAAGCCCTGATGTGCTAGAGAAGGCAGTGATACATATTTGTGATAAGATGGGGGCTGCAAATAAAAGGTGTCAGTGAAAGAACAGTCTGGACAGCAACAGATACACGGAGAAGCTGCTGCTGGTATGAGAACACAATCCATGCTGTACATTCATGTCTATGAAGAGTGCATTATCCTAACAGCTCTACAGCAAACACATGCAAGATAGCACTGTAAATGCTTAAAGTTTGCAAAAAATGTGCATTTATCCTTCCCAGATACCCACATTCTCTGAATTATATTCTTAGCAAATTTCTGCATGGGAAATCATCAGCTTTCTGCACAGGCATTTGAGCTTCACTGACTGAGTGCCCAGAGTTAAATTCACAAGAATATCTAAATTGATAGACACACAATAATCAAAGATGTCTAATATGTTAACATTGTTTAAAGACTATGGAACAACTTAGCCTCAAGGACATTCATAGTTTCTCTTTCTGATCTGTGTTTGGTTGTAATAAACAAAAGGTCTTCTCATAGATCACTGATTAAAGTAATGCACAAAAGAAGTGGGAATTAATAGAGACAACTTAGTGCTAGATTTCCTTCGGAGTTATTTGGGGTGAACTGGTTTAGCTGATTGGTAAGAGGTTGTGCACAACAAGGTAACAAATTCTGCTTATGTTCTTAAATTATTCAAAGCTTTTAAACAAAAAATTAAGTACTTGCAGAAAGATCTATCAGAAACCCACAGATAAAAATGACAGATGAGGGTTAGGTTCCATAAATGCAAAGTAAAACATGAAGAAAAAAAGTAGGAGCCATGCATGCTCAGTGGTATGCTCTAAATCACTTAAACTTAAGAAAGAGACACATCAGTGTTGGACTAGGAAGTCAATAAATTAGAGAAAAGGCAAAAAGAACAGAACAGGAGACAACATTGTGCTGTTGCATAACTCTTAATATGTGCCTGCACTCTAAATACCAGCTGCAGTTCTGGTCCTGGTCTCAGCAAGGATCAAAGAATAACTGGAAAGAGTTTGGAGATGGATTATGAGACTAATCAAAGGAATTGGACAGCTTCCTGTCCAGGAGTGATGATAGAGGCTTTGGTACTATAGTAAAGAGATGACTGAGGGGTTTATGCGGAAAAAGATCTCAGCTGGCAGAGTAGGGGAATAAAATGGTTACTATTTGGTGTTTCTCAGAATACAAGAACCAGAGGCTACCACATTACATGTTCAGCATTCAGATTAGAAATAAACAGGCTGATATTTTTACATATAGTGCATATTTGAACCAAAGAACTTCTTGCCACATGCTGTTGAAAAAACTCAGCATGTTCCCCAGTACACCAGCAATTCACATGGGTGCAAGGTGTAATTGTACAAACTCATACAGGACAACAGCTCAAGGGCTATGAAAGGAAGATGGCACAGCTAACTCAGGAAACCTCCAAGATGTGGATCACTAGAGGCTGCAAGGATATTGCTGTACGCTTACTCTCTTTGCCTTGGTGTTGACTACTTGTGTGAGAGGGAGCTCTGGTTTGACCCAATAGAGCTGTTGTCTTGGTAGGTGAGGCACTTGGGTGTGTTTGTAAACTGAACCCAAGTTCTCCTGCAGCACGTATTTCACACTACAGCTCTTGGAGCATTACTCTGCATTTGTGAGCATAGCAATCCCAGCTAAAAACAACGGCAGAAAATTGCCCAGAGTGGTTCTGTACACTATGGAGGTTGAAAAATGAAAAGCCAGAAGATAGCAAGTTTAAGGGGACAGGAACAGATGGACACTTATTGTTGACACAGAAGACTAAGGCTGAAGCCAAATTGCAAGTACAGAAGAGATGGAGTGTTAATCCAGCCGTGAAAACAATCAGGCTACATAAGTTCTGCTGGATGCTGACTGAAGACACATCCAGGAGAGAGCTCTTTGGAGGAGAAGAAAGCCAGGAGCACACAGTCTGCATTTCTGCTCTGCTAAGGAAATGCTGCTGTGAAACATCAGCTAAACTGATAGAACTGACCTTAAAACATGGACTAGTTTCTCATCTCAAATAAATCAGGGTGGCAGTAGCAAAGCCAGAGAATCAGCTATCTGACAGCTCTTCACCAAAGTCAATACACTTTAACACTGATATACCTGAATTGCCTAGTGTTACAGAAGTTGGTGTAGGTGTATCAAATTTTACCTATCCCAGTCAGCCAGCCTAGGTTTGTTTTCTTTCACCAAAAAACCCCCTGAATCACCACACTGTAAGCCATCTCTAAATTTGAGTTTTCTTTGTGGCCCAGTTGTTTATGACACTGACAGGAACTAAAGTTACTAGAGATTAGGCTATAGTGTTTTATTTTAGAGTACAGAGCATAGTTTAGGGTGAGTATTTTGGAGTCTTTCCATCACCAGATTTCTGTGCTGGAGCACTCTTTTGTAGACACAACAGCATGAAGCTGTGGCCTTTCAGAGACACAAGAGGCCAGTGAGTCTCTTGGCCCTATTTCTTGAGCTACTTCCAACTTTTCTCACAGGCTTTGGAACTCTGATCTCTGGTTTTTACCTCATCCTCTGTCTTGTTGACTTTAACTGCAAATTCTCTGGGGCCTTAGTCTGGGTCTCTAGGTACTATCATACTACAAACGATATATAATAATAATTTCATATTTGATCAGCTGCCTTGTAATGGCTTTTTTTCTTCTGGGCTTTAAACTTTTTTATTTGATTGCATCCTTGCCCTAATTTCAAAGATGGAAAATAATAGATTTTCTAGAGAACAATCCCAAAAGTCCTATCTACAGCTGATCTGCAATTCAATATAATGGTTCTTTCCTTTTTCATGATTTTTTTTCCTTTCAGATTTGAATAATATCATTTGTGTGATGTTACTCAATTTCTCTGTTTTAATTTGAAATCCTATTTTTAATCAATTAGGAAAAAATGACCTAATTAAGGAGTAATTTAGGCCAGCAACTTAAACATTGGTTTATAAAGTAGCTGCATTTAATTGGAAATGTGCTCAACTACTGCATTGCATTAGCAAGTAATTTGGAAGAAAGAGTCAATGGGATCCCCTGACTGCTATTTCAGAAATGATAGTGACAAAGCTGAAGTCCAGAGCAGTCTGATGAACTTGGCTTTTACTAATAGCTTTGCTATGAGCATAAAGGTCCAAGCAACTGCAGCCCGTCGTTATGCAAGACACAAACACACAGCAAGTGACTGGTGGCTCCCAGGAATAGTTCTGAAACTACTTGATGTATATAAAGCTCAAGAACCAAGAACACAGAGAGGGGACCCAACTTGCTCATCTCCCATCACCAGTCAGAGGCAAAGGCAGTAATAGCCCTTGGCTGTCAGAGTGCCCCCAACCAGAAAACCAGGCTGTCACTAGATAATGCACATGATAATAAAATTTCTTACAAACTCCACAACACCTTTTTCTTTCTGTATTTCCCCTTAGCTGGCAGAGATCCTAGCATCAGGGTTGTCAGAACTTTCCCTACAAACACCCACATGCCACAAAGGGAAGAAGGCTGTTTAAAAGCTCACCAGCATACTTTAGGAAAGAAATTCTGCTTTGACACCCAGAGGATGTGTTACAGGTCACAGGTCTGCACTGGCTGCCATTAGGACCAGGTCAGCTCACTACCTTCTATCTGGACTCATCTCTCCACTGATGCTTTTCATTGGAGCAGCACTACAATACAGATGGTTTTAGCATCAGAAAGAGAATTTGACACTGTCTATGCCATGTCTAAATCTCATTTACTATTGGTGGCTTTAGCATTGTGTACCTACAGTAGTGCAATGGAAGAAACAATTATATCTCTGCTCTGGGCATCAACACACTCTTGAAAGACCATTGGTTTCCAGATGACCACCTAAGGTTTCTTCACTGTGGAGTGGGTATTGCCGGACAAACTTATCAGCACATTATTTATTCATGCTGGATCAGAATTTTTCCTTGGATAACAGCTCTCAGGGAAACACTTACAAAGGCCTTCCACACTGACAGAGCCCTTGCCACATGTTACTGCTTCATGACTGGGAACAACAGCATTGTATTCCATTAAAAAAAATACCCAGAGGGTGCTTGCAGGCTCAGATCACTTCAGTTTTACACTAATACTTTTTGTCATTAAGTTTCATGTCAGGCCATTATTGTTTGAATCTTTCGTTTGAAATCTGAGCTACAGAGGCAAGAGAGGTTGTCGTCCACTTGGTACCTAAGTGGCTGTAACACCAAGGAAGCTACAGGAAGCCAAGAGCTGCTGGCCAAAGCCCCAACAGGAACACGTGCGATTTTGTAGTGCTGCAAAGGGGACACTTGGTGGAGAGGAGAGAAATTTGGCATTTGGGCAATTTAGTCCTCAGCGACTGATGCCTTACTTCAGGCAGGGAACAGTCTCCCTTGGCAAAGCAAAGCATGGAACAGCAGACTTGCAAAACTCACTGAGGGCAAGATGTACAGCAACGCTGGTGCTCTGCATATCACCTCTAAAATCAAGTGTGCCTGGATAAAAGAACTCAGAGCTTTTGTAGTCAAATATTGAGTTCCCCAGGAGATCTCTGTGAGGAGAGCACGCCTCCTTCACCTTCTTTTAAGTAAATAGTAGCAATACATTATCAGATTGCCTGTTTTCCCAGATACATTAAATCTACTGTGACAAAGGTGAAAATGTTAGCTGTTTGCAGCCTGACACAGAGTTGGCAAAATCCTGGGCCCTTCAAAAGTATCAGCTTTGATTTTAAATTGTGTCATACTTCAGGAGAGAGGATATGCAGTCACCTAACCTGGTGGGCTCCTTCAGTGACAGCTTCATTTCAGCCTTCAGGCAGCATGAGCTTTGGAAAAATCTGTGCAGAATCCCAGTCTTGCTGAGCCATATTCACATGAAACCACCACATCAACAGGATCTCTAGACTTTCAAAGGAGTCTAGTGCAAGACACATCTCGCCCCAGTCTATGCTTTTACATGAATGGGATAAATTGTCCCACGTTCTGGAGGTGTCAACCTCCCCTACCTTAGTTATTGAGGGAGAAGTTTCTATTCCAGTCTGCACTCTGATATATTAAATAACTAAAACTTGACCATCCAAATTCTACCAAAAGAGCTTGTAGGAAAGACAGGGCCTGTTTGAAGTGTAAATTACAAGTATTCAAAGAGAAACATCATCAATATTTGTTTGCCTTCAACCCAAACATAGACACCCTAAACCGGCCTGACCTACACAGTAACACCACCAGTAATAACCATCAGCATGGTGAGACTTTGTAATACAGCTGAGCACAAGTGTCTAAATTGCATGGAACTGCAATGGGGAAAGAGGGAGACTTGGGTCCTAAAAATAAGATAAATAATGCTGGGAGGTGAGTTTCCCATCCCTTCACTTTCTGGGAAGAGCTGAGGAGCATAAAAAAATGAAGGGGTAATAAGGCAAAACAGAGAAGAAGAACATAATGAACTTCTCTTCCAGCTTCCCTTCTGGAAGAGCTCTTGAATCTGATTGTAAGGACTTCAGCCATTGAAAGCACCAAGAGCTGCATCAGTGTTAGCTACACAGCATCAGCCTCATTCACACTCATGGCTAATTTAGAGCAAGATTGTTAAAGACTAATTGTTTGAATAAGTAGTGTTAATGACTGATAGTGATTAAGAGCTAACCATTGGCAGTGTGCATTTGCTAATGAGTGTCAATCTAGAAAAGTGCTGTTTTGAAGTTCGAAACCCACTTGATTTATCAGATGTTTAAACACTCCAACCACAGCAATTGCTAATTCTCTCAATGAAATACTTATGTGTGGATATTCATTTGTAATAAGTTGTTACATTCCAAATGACCATCAGAAAATTCAGTACACAAACCCATTGAAATTTAGGAAGAACTTCAAGCCCAAACCTCTCTGCATCCCATTCAAACACATCAAAACTGATCATTACTGCTGCATCAGCAAGCCTGGCAACCTTCAGACTTTGTGATAATTTGGTGCATGGATTAAAAATCCAGTTGGATTCCCTCTGCCTAAAGACACAGCCTTAGGACCAGAATTTTTTCCATCAGCTTTAGAAGCCAAGGTCTTTGATGAAGAGCGCAGAAGGAGAGTGCTACCTCAGCAACTGTGACTCTAGTGCTCGATAATCCACTGTGGAGGCACCTAATTCTCTTTTCCAGCACAGGAAACCTGTATCTGACCATCCTGTGCTAACACAAAGGTTTTCTAACAAAGGACAAACACAATCAAAATGACATTATACCAGTTGTATAATGACAGTCATGGTACAACAGCTGCTGTACATTCTTCTGACACAGACTGGGAACAGGCTCATAAGAATCTTCACCAAGAGGATTGGATACCAGTAAAAAAGAGGTGTAGTAGGAAAAAACCTCTGGACGCCAAAGTTAGATGATATCTATTAAGTAATAGCTATACTAGAATATTTACTATATAAACATATTATAATATTTATTATAATATATTTATATTTTGTTTCTTTGTAATTGTGGGTTTGTTTGCTGTTTGTTTGTTTTGTTGCTTTTGGTTAGTTTTTTTTAACTAAGGATAATTAACTACTCAATAAAACCATGAGGAGAATAGCAAATTAGAAAAATACAATGGTCCATGATTAATGGAATAGGATAAGCAAGTCAGTTGTCCATTCTGCCCTTGAAATCAATGAGTTGTCACAACTCTCAGCAGAGGAGAGAGGTTGTCGGGGTTTTTTCCATAAAAGTAAGAGCAATCAGTGCTGATTAATCAGCACCAGACTAGACATTTAAGAGGGTCCATAACTGCAACTGTAAGCACTTAAAAATTCCTGTCTTGACTGGGCTTAATGATGTTTTACAGAATAAAAACTGTGTACTTAGTACACAAAGTCTGATAGTCTGGCTTGGTTCTGTTGGCTTTATTTCTGGAAGGGAAGGCTGATTTTTACATGCCAGCTCTGACTTTAAAAGTTCATTTGAAACCTCTTGTTTTCAACGGGTAGCATCTAAGTTGGCATCATAGCTGAATTTTCCCTTGTTCAACCGAAAAATGTTAACACTGCATCATTTCATTCCTACTTGGAACACAAGAGCTGCTTATAAACTGCACGTTACACTTAGCAATTAAAAATCCCCTGTACAAGCCTAAACCAAAGAGAAAGTACAGGAAGAAACGGGAAGAGGGGTTGCGTTTGTGTTGGAAGTAACCCAGCTTGGCAGATGAGCAGCTTTCTCTCCCATAACAGTGAGGTGCTGCTTCTACCTGCCTGCAGCAGTAGTGATGGGTACTGATCAGAAAGCCTGAGCCGTGCCAGGGGGTGGCATTACAGGTGTCAGGCTGAGTCAGAGAAATGTGCTCTGAATGGCTGGTGCCAGAATGCAATTATTTAAGAGGTAAAAAAACCCAACAGGAAATAAACCCAAATGAAAGAGGATTAGATGGCGGACAAGATTATCCTATAAACAGGCCCTCACTTTTGCTTCCTTTTAATACAGCTGGGGGCCAAGGAAACCCATGTTTCCAGTGCTAATGGGCCTTGTTGAAGGCATTAAGACATTTTATAAAGAATGAGAGGCTGAGGGATTAGGAGTGACGGGAATTCACTGAGCATTCATGAATTAGCATCAAAGGATGTCTGCCTCCATGGAAAGTTTTAAAAGCGGAGCTAAATGGAGATACCATTATAGGCGGAAAATGGCATGAACATTTTTCTAGTTAAAAACAACGTTGTTTTTATATAAGTATAGCTCATTATACATGTATGTTAATTTCTCTCCTGAACTTCAAGATATAAAGCAGACTGAGAATTTCTATTCACTCTTGCTTATCATGGAAGCACAGGGGATATTAACTTTGGTAAGAGGATTAGTGGATGCTCAGGGTCTGGGTCTAGAGTGGGACTTCATGGCATGACTTCAGCCTACATAGCCCATACAAACACTAAATGCTGCAGCTGTGTGTGCTAAAGAAAGGCAGAAAAATCCCAAACCACCATTATTTCAAGAAAATGGCTAAGAAAAGCAAGCCTGTCAGAAAATTGCTCTGTACTAAGCACAAACAGCTACATAAGGAGTAGGGTTGTGTGGCTGAAAAGCCCCATGTCCACCAGGTCCAAGAGGCACAGCACCCTGCTGGGTGAGCAAATGCTGAAAGCAATTTCTGACCCTGTGTGTCCAAATGTGTTCATTGCAAAAAATGGCTCACGCTGCTTCCTGAGCCAATGCTCTCTGACCATGAATACTGGAAACCAAACTGGTGCTTATTGCCACAGCCCAGCAGAATGAGAGAAGAGCTGGAAATAATGAAAAATGTTTCTCTATCTGAAACTCACTATTTTTCAAGCTACTGAGGTTACTCCTAGTCCTTCAGCTTCTGCTCAAAGCGGTGATGTAATACCAGCAGGAAATTAAACTCCAAATAAGCCACTCCTCTTACTCCACCCCTTTCAGTAAGGGAGGGACAAAAGCAAAGCCTATGGGTTGAGAGAACAATTTACTGAAAGCACAAAGCAATGGAATAAGAAATGCACAGAAACAACCACATTATTAATAATAAGAGTATGCAAAAGGAGAGAGTCTTTTACTTACAAAAAGATGTTCACCGGGAACAAAAACAAGATGGTGGACGCTTGCCGTAGGTTGTGTCCATGTGGCTTCTCCAGACAAAGATCAGATGGTGGCCATTCCTGCACAGCATATCCCATGGCCATCGGGAACAAAGGCGAGATGGTGGGGGAGCTCCCACAGCTAATGTTTCCTGCCCCCAGCCCAAAACAATGAAAAACAATTACAAACCCTCTGGAAGCTGCACCATCCAAGCTGGGTAACGCTGCTGCTCCGCTGGGCTCAGCTCCACCTGCACCACTCCTACCACTCTGCTATGCTGGGGGGTCACCCCTGGTGGTCCATTCCGTGCCAGCAGCCTCCTCTTCTGGTTCCAAACCCCCCCTGCTGTGGGCAGGGACACCTTCCACTAGACCAGACTGCTCAGAGCCCCTTTGAGCCTGGCCTTTTCACACAGTGTTCACAGGCCCAACTCATTATTCAAGGTGTGCACGACAGCTGGAACAGCCATTAACTCATTGGTCCATATTTAGACAATGCACAACTGTGACAGTTCATAATCTTAGAACAGTGATTGACTTATGATCTTGTCAAAGCCCCCACTGCTTTAATGAGCAGAAGCTGTAATTTAGCTTAAGGATGGGCAGGGCTGTCCCCAGCCAGGAGCAGAGCAGGCAGCAGCATCATCCTCAGCATGGGCAGCCTGGCTTCTTCCTCATGGATTCAGTGAACCCTGGACAGGTCTCTCCCCATCTCCTTTCAAGGGCAGGAATGATGAGTCCCAGCACATGAGTGGCTCCTGCTCAGCAATTTGTGGGGCAGCACCGTTGGCCGAGTTGCCCTCACTCTCTGCAGATGAACCCAGGACTGAACTGGTTCTTCTCTCCCTGGGAAGGAAGGCACTTTTCAGTGAGAAAACAGTCAAACAGCATATTCAGTTTCACATGTTACACTTGGATAATACTTTCTCTGTTTACTAATTATTAAGTGTTTAATAATCAACCAATATTTGTAAACTAGTAATTCATTATTTGTAAACTAGTAATTCATTATTATTTGTATACTTGTAAGTTGATTATTCAACACATACTCAATATTAAACTATGATACTTATAATCAAGTGATCTCAACAATTTATTTACAGCCATGTCAAGGGCCTCCCTGGTGCTGCAAAGAGCAGGAACTGAACTCCCCCCAGCCCATGAAGGTGGCAGGAGCTGGGCAGGATCACGCAGCACCCTGGCAGTGATCCAGTGCAGGCCTGTCCCCTTGGCCAGGGTGGCCTCAGGGAACTCCACAGAGTGCAAGAGTTAGCAATGCCCAGGTGTAAGAAGTCAAGAAAGGATGGCAAGAGACCAGAATGGATTAGTTGAGACCTGCTAGTCAAACTGAAGGGCAAGAAGGAAATGCACAGGCAGTGGAAGCAGGGATGGGTATCCTGGGAAGTATATAGGGACACCGCCTGATGGTGTAGGGATTGGGTCAGGAAGGGCAAGGCATGGCTGGAGCTGAGCTTAGCAAGGGATGTATCAGTGGTGGATGAGAGGCTGGACATGAGGCAACAATGCATGCTTGCAACCCAAAAAGTCAGATGTGCCAAAAAGCCACAGGTGCCATGGGGGTTGCACCAAAAGAAGTGTGGCCATCAGGTCAAGGGAGGTGATTCTACACCTCTACTGTGGTCTGGTGACAAACAAGTCTAGAGGAGGCCACAGAAATGATCAAAGGGTTGGAACACCTCTCTTGTGAAGAATAGCTGAGAGAATTGGTGTTACTCAGCCTGGAGAAGAAAAGGCTCCAAGAACTTGTTGTGGCCTTTCAATACTTTAGAAAGATTCAGACTAGACATTTTTTTACAATAAGGGAAGTGGAATACCATCACAGGTTGCCTAGAGAGGTGGTAGGTGTCCCATCCTGGAAACATTCACAGTCAGGTTGGATGGGGCTCTGAGCAACCTGATCTATTTGAAGATGTCCTTGCTCATTGCAGGGAGGGTGGACTAGATGATCTGTCAAGGTCTTTTAGAGCACAAAATAGTCTATGATTCTATTATTGTTAAAAATCTGATACTGTGCACCAGGAACAAGCAAATGACAGGAGATGAGGGGATGTGAAGGCTACAAAGCTGCCTGAAATAAAGTATTACCGGTGGTTTTGATCAGTAAAATCCATGACACAGAAAAGCAGTGAGTAATATGACTGATGAACAGATGAGACTTTGAAACACTCTCTTTAAGGCTGTTCCATGACTGGTCCGTGGAGCAAACTGTCCCAGGGACTCTCTAATGGGAGCAGTCTGTACTGTGGGGAAAAGAATCCACTGTAAATATCTATGCTCAATAACCAACTCATACCTCAGTCAGTAACTATGTGCTTTATATTACATGTATGTATGGCATCCACTCAGCACCAAGTTTGGAAAAAGAAGAGGCCCCCAGCCCAAGCACATACCACAAATACAGAAGAAATACAGAAGAAATACTAGATCATTGATGCCTTTCTTTTTTTTTTCTTCTCACCCCTAGGGTAAATATGTGAAAGTAAAAGAATCTCCTGGACTACTAGAAGAGGAAGCTGAATAGGATGCATCCATCATGTGCCACACAGGAAAGTAGACAGGGATGCACAGGTAAAAGGGCATTATCATAACGCTCTATGTAAGTGTTGTAGTCTGTGATGCAGTGAGGTGTTGCCACTCACCTTTAGGCAGGCTGCAGACAGAGGGTAGAAATACCTCCCTTGTTCTGTACCCAGCCAGGCACTGGGCTGCCCCTCCAGAAAAACATTTGTCTCCTGCAGGTTGTACTCCTGTCTGCCAGCCCTGTGAGAGCAGACATCCAGGTCTAGGCAAAATGAACATCTAAACTATTTCTAGATGCGGCCTTAGTGCAGGGCATGCACAGAGTTACAACTTGACACATTTGCAGTTGCCTGACTGTGTGGTTTCCCCTTCTCCTGCAAAAACCAACCAACCAACCACACTCTCCTGCTGAAGAATCCGACTCAGGATCTGTATTCAACTCCCCTCCCCTGTGTACATAAAAAGGCATTACCTGATTACTGTGTAATTAGGTAGGTCATCTAACTTTGCTACGCCAATTATTTTTGCTTGTTTCTGGGTACTGCTTTAAAACTCCTCCTTGATTTTGTTGCATGAGATGTGATACAGAAGAAGTTTGTCACGCTTCGCTCTTTCTGGAGGGGTGCCTGAGCAGCTTCTGGTTTGTGTAGGCAACTGTTCTACTGGTGTGGGACCTGAATAAGATGTTGAGCTTTGATGACAGGCTGCTGCAAAGAGCACATGACTTGTAGGGTGTCACGGCAGTTTAATTCTCAAAGTTGAGGGGATTTTCTTGTTAGCAAAAGCTGCTTTGTTGTCTGACATGTGGGTTCTATGGACTTGCTGCCAAAGATATGGAGTCATACTCTCTAAAGGGCTTATACATTACCGGTGTGATTTTTTTCTCCAAATGATTTAAAGTGCCTAAATTTCATTTTTGTGCCAGAGTCAGGGAAGTATTTTGGAACCTGAAGTTATAAAGTGGCTCAGCAGAAGGATTATCAAAACAGCTCATACATACTTCCAAATCTGCACCATTGGGACTGTTTTGAAGACCTGCACTTGCCAACACCCTTGAGTTCTATTTAGTTTTCAAAAATTCAAGACTTCCTGAGTGAGGAAGGCGTTATTTGAATATAAAGTTAATTTCAAAGTACTGAATTGTTAAAAATGCAAACTTCCTCTAGAGCAGTGGAATCTGGTGGTGACTTGAAAAGGGGAGGGGGAATGAGGTTGGTTTTTTTCAAAAATATTAAAATTTTCATGCAAAATAGAAATTAATCTCTTTGAAACAGGCAAACCAGTCTCTGTTCCTTACTTCTCTTCCCGTGGATTCTTCACAGGAAAAAACAACTGATGCAGCTAGGCAGGGAGCAATCGCCCCCAAGGGCTGGTGCTCAGGGAAGCAGATGGCCTCTGAAACCAGGCAGCATGTGACCATGGCATGTTACTGCCTAGACCAGATCCACAGCAAACAACATCCCTGCAGCTTCCAGACCTGTGATACACCCTGATTCCTCTGGGAGTGAAACAGCCAGGCACTGACTGGTTGTCTTAGCTTGGGATCCTGTGGCAGCATGACTCTCTTGTGCCATTTAGTGTTCCCTGCACTGAGTGCTTTACCAGCCCTACCACACACAAGCATTTGGGTGTGACCTCTATTCTCTTACTCTGGCCTCAGTTTCTCATTACAGAAAGCCATGTCAGCAGCAATGCTTCATCCCTAACCTTTGCATTTTAAGCCTCTGAGTAGTGAGTGCACAACTTTAATTTTCTCCTGCTCCATCTCTATAGGCAGATGGGGTGACAGAAAGAAAGGTGTCACTACGCACAATAGAAGGAGATAAAACCAGAAAGAATAGGCAGCAACTTTCATTCTCCCCATTTACAAATAATTTTGCTTCTCATCAGTCCTTGGCAGCACAGCTGCTCCCCAATTGGCATTTCTAACTAATAACTGCAGCGCTGCCTGCTCAAGCCTGGAATTGCCAAAAAGGGATCTCCTATCTCTCAAAACCAAGTGAAAGCTGTGTGCCTCCCTACAGAGGGAGGGGAGGGAGGTAGCAAAGGTGTGTGTCTCTGGGCTGCCTCTGTCTTTAACAATCTGCTTTTAGCCACTGTCAAATGCAGAAGGCTGCTTGTTTACTGCATTTCCAGACCATGAACTACCTGTCTCCTTAAGGGACAACTCCTTTGTCAGGGCATTGCTTTGCTAACATGGCCTCCACACTGTTGGTACCAGCTACCTGTTACTGCAGAGATGTTTAATTACTTGCAGAGCTCATCAGTGGGGTGCTCCCACTCACCTTACATTTTCCTTTAGAATTTACTACTACTGCTGCAGACTACAAAAAAGGAAACCTTTCGTGCCCAAAGGCACAGCTGCTTTTTTCCAAATTCTGGCTGGCTTGGCTTACAGAAGATGAGGGTTAAACCTGCATGTCTAACATTGAATACTTAGGCTCTCTACATGCTCCATACACATTTTAAATACAGGGCACTCTGTGTACTGGGAGGTGCCTCAGCAGTCTGACATGGATGCACTTCAACAATGACACAGCTGACCTATATAAAATAAATGCATGTTAGTGTAATGCACATACAAAGCCAGCTTGCACTATAGCAATTTTAAATTATCACGGCTTTATGGCTTTTACTTGTTCAATGCTTTTTAAAACATAATGATGCAATCAGTAGACTTCAGCTGTTGTTTGTTAGTATACAAAGGAAAACATCAAGGATGCTAACAAGAATGTAAGAGTTACATGGATGATTAAAGGGTATTGACAGTAGAAACCATACACTGAAGTGTGTGAAAATTTAAATATGATTTTTACAGTTTTCTATGAGTCATATGGACAGCAAAACAGGAAAAAAACCCCCAACATATACCTTATCACACTGCAGGCATTATCAGTCCTCTCTGAGGCCACCTCTGTCTGTCATGTATATTATATTACAAGAATTAAAACATTATTATAGCTACATGATACTGAAACCATTGCATAGCTTCTTAACAGCCACCCGCTCCTAACCTTCACATGCTGGAAACGTGCCCTGTTGCCCGCACACACCAAGCTTGTTGGCATGAGCCATGTTGGAAATAAAGAGCTTCCCTCAGTGGGGCAGCCAACACAGAAGCTCCTGCCTGGCTGAAACGAACCACTGGGAAAGGCAGGTGTCTGCACAAGAGTGAGCGACTCACAGAAAGGGCCTTTGATACCCAGCAGGGTTGGGCATGCTCCGCTACCTGGCATCACCACTGTTGCTGGGAATGTTGCCTCAGCATTTCTCCTGTCTAGACATACCATTATTTTGCCTGTGCAAAGCTGCCAGAGCCATCTCCTGCCCATCAATCCCCCAAGAGGCCTCTACTAGACATGTCGGGAAGCTGCCATACACACACTGGCAGCACCTTTTGGAGGAGGGAGTTTTAGCATAACAGGAGAAAAAAAGATAAAATAAGGAGACTTAAATGACTTATGCAGCGTCCCAGAGGAGTGTGGGGTAAAAGCCAGCTGATTTCCCAGGGAGAAATAAAGGCTGAGGGTAACACAGGAGCCAGGATAAAAGCACAGAGGTGCCAACAAGGTGACAAAGCGTTTGCAGTGCTTCTGTGCACAAGGGCTTGCTGTGCTGCCCCCTCTTCTGCAGGGGAAGGCCGATTGAGTTTCAAACAGCAAATTTAGATTCAAATACAGCTCGGTGCCATCCCCCCTGCCTTTGGCATTACAAAGGGGGAAGCTGTTGAACATGAAGCAGAGCTTCCCGTGTTTTGATCCAATTCTACATCCGTATATTTGATGCTGTTTCTTCTGATTCTTTCTGCCTACCAGGTTTCCTCCTTCAGGAACCCAGGCCGACAAACCTATTTAATCTTTTATATTGGCCACAGTGATAACTTCTTATTAAATATTTCATATTGTTGTAGTGATAAAGAACATAAGACAAAACTTGGCATGAACACAGTCCAGAGAAGAATCTGCTTAAAAATAAAATGCTTGGGAGAATGTGGAAGGAAACAAGTAGCCATGTGGCTGGAAACAAAATTAATTTAAGGTAAGCAGGTCAAGCCTATAATGAAGTGCTTGTAAACAAAGAAAATCCAAACATTTCTACTAATCATCAGCTCCAATTATTTCACTAACACCCCCTCATTAGATGTACTTAGTGGCTCGCAGCTATTCTGCTTTCTAAACCCATGTGCTGTCATCCTTTCTGAGATGGCTCCAGAGGGCTGAAATGTAGACAAATGCAAGCATTAATCCAGCAGCCTGGCCAGCCAAGGCACAGATGCATTAGGCAGTGGCTGTGGTCCTCTGCAGCGTGTGTGCCGCGGTGGCAGAGTGGAAGTTGGGAGCAATATGCTGCTGGTACCAAGCGCATGCCCTTGTTTAACATTCCGCAGTCATCCAGGGTGGGTGCAGACACTAGGAATGGCCCCACTGGGTCCAATGTTAATGGGAACCCAACATGCAAACAGCTGCCCCATGGCAAGGGGCGCAGCCCATAGCTAGGCTAAAGCAAAGCTTTGGACATACAAACCTATTGCTGCAGCTTGCTGCTGCCACCCTGTTCACAGGGGGTTCGCCTGTAAGCAAAACCCAGGGACCTGCATTCAGCAACACCATTTCAGACACTCCATGGTAATGTCCAAGGCTGCAGCCATCCCTTGAACTTTTATGATTTATCCCAGCCCCCAGGCCTGAGTGTGCCACCTGCCAGACACAGACTTGGGGCTGTCAGCTTGCTGGACTGCCCTTTGTGGGCTCCAGTTCCCATAAGGGGTAGACCTGGGAGCGTTACCCAAAGCACTGCTGGCTCACAGCCCTGCCTGCTTGCCTGCCCTCCTGGATGCTTTCCCCACAGCCCACTCTGCCTGCCTGCCTTCCTGTGTCCTTTCCACACACCACAGGCTTCAGATACCTCAGCATAAAAAAAGCTTGCAACAAGCTGCAAAGTTTAAAAAAAGAGAAAATCTGATGGAAAGTTTAAAGACCTTCTACTCACTGGCAAAAACCAAAAGGGAAGAAAAAGCAACCACTAAGCAATTAATTGAAAAATTATTGGCAGGCCAGGCCAGAGTGTTGCTGCTGCCTTTAATGATAAATGATAATAGGACCAGTCAACACTATACAGCAAGATAATACAAACACACCCTCTAGAGTGAAAGCACAAAATGAGACATACTATTATCATAAATAGATTAATTAACTAGAAGAGAACATTAAAGAACAAGGGGTTATTAGCGTGCAGCCAGTAGCCTATTCCAAGCGTGAATTTGATGAATACAGGTAGCCAGAAATGTGGCACACAAACATGGAAGCAGATAGCAGAAAAATGCTTTGGAAACTGCACAGCAATTATCCCCTCCCGTGGCTCCTCGCTCCAGCTGTGGGGGAGCTGATGACTCTGGAGGCCACAGGGCTCCAGCGTTGAGCTGGGAGCTTTCTGTCTGCATGCAGCTGAAGGTCAAAGGCAGAACCTGGCCAAAATATGATGAGACTTTTCCATCTGCCTGCAAAACGCAGCTGCCTGGTAGGAAGGCTCACAGTAGGTGCTGAGCAATGACTTAGGATATGTAGCAGGAGGTTATTAAAGTTTCAGTGAGAAACACTTTGAAAAATGACTAAATATCATAGTTTATTCTTATTAAGAGTTTTCCTGGTGAAAGTAATGCTGCTTTTCCCAACGGCAGTTTGTCAATTGTACATTTTGCATCAAGAAAAATGTTTGCCATTTAGAAATATCGAACAAAACCCCGTGTTAGATACAGGAAACAAATAATGCACCTAAATATGGAATTTACTCAAAGAAATCCCGGTCATGTTTTGTCACAGCTGACATGACAGAGATACCTATAAATAACAAGTTTTGGGTGGTTACCCGTCCTTTTCCCCCAGTCCCCTATAAACTCATATGGTGCTGTACAGCAGGGAAAGATAAATGTATTTTCTCATGCAGAAAAAATAGAAAAAACATGCATTTCATTCCTAGATGAAAAAAGGTTTTTTAGTTCACGCCTGACTTCATTTGCAGAAACTCTCAAGATGCAATGGTTGTACCTAAAATAACCAATCCTCTTCACACTAGCACTGGGGCGACGTTAGAATAGGGTCCTGGACCTCCAGAAATGCTCACATCCGAGACAGAGCAGAATTTAACCCCAAATCTTTAATCTCCAGCACACCTGGATGGAAGGGGAAGAAGCTGTCTAAATGCCTGGCCCTGGCAAGATCTGTGCAAGGTCTTCTGATTTAGGAGTCAGGCCAATGCAGGGTACTCCTGAGGCTCCTGCACAGTCCTGCAGAAACCAGGGACTTCGTTTTATGAATAAACTCAGTGTAGCAGGTATGATCTATGTTAACAGCTAAATTATGTAGTTATAGTTTTGGGATTAATATTAGTATTTGTCCTGGAGTACAGCAGCATTTCTGACAGGCTTTTGGAGATGCCACTTCTATTAGTGGAGATAGGGTGGTTTCTTTCCATCATCTTTTCTCACCCTGCACTTCTTGCTAACTTTGGATAAAGGCTCAGCATCCTTTCATGCCAGAACTGGACTCTGCAATGCAGAGCCAGAGAGGAAAAAAATGCTTTACATTTCCCCCAAGTATCAGGAAGAAAAGATCCTCATACAGCTGACTTATTTGCTAAAATATATTCGACCCAAATTAAGTGAAAACATATGAACCATTGATGCTTTAAAAACAGCATGCTGCCATGGACTATCATTATTATCACAACAGTTCTAGCAGAAATCAGGACCCTCCTTGATGACAGACAGCCTGCATGGCCCTTATGGAGAGCAGGAGAGAGAGGGAGAGGCAGAGAGAGCCACATGCTTTTTAATATAGATGCAACATCAACGGCACAGCATAAATACCTAGAGACTTTACCACATCCAAGAGAAATACATCACCCAGGCTGTTTTAATCTCATCTTTAATTCTCTTTTTTGCCTTCCACAGAATTTATGAAAAGATTGCAGAGATCCACAGTATCTCATCAGATATTTATTTATTCGTTTAAAATATTAATATGGGAGAATCCCATTACAACATTGCCAAGCAGGAAGCACCAGACAGAAGCAGAAAGGTTCTGCAAACCAGTGGATACAGCTGCACATAACACCTCCCTAACATCTTTCTGTGTTTTATTTCCCCAGTTCTTTGAAGGCAGCTGTGGGGAAACCTTCAAGTGCTTTCTGATCTTGCAAGGCAAAAATTTATTTGTACTGATATTTGGAAGGGTTTTTTTGCAAAAGTTTCTGTCTGGAAGGGATTCAGACTGGGACTAAGACCTCTGGTTTCAACTTCTTCAGGTTTTGAGGGCTCACCTGGAGAGGTCTCCAAGTAGGAAGGCTTTGCTGAGCATACTGAATAATTTTCCTCTAACCATCTGACCCCTTCTTTGTCTCTTACTTCTAGAAGTATGTGGACCTTTTTAAAGAGACAAGAAAAATGAGTTGTTGCACTAAGGAGTGGATCCCTAATCCCAAAGTTGTCAAGAGGATGCTACTCACTAGTTTATATTCTTTGAGCTGTTAAGGCATTTAAATCTGATTTCCCCCAAATTAAAACACCTCAGTAGGCTCACTCAAAACATCACTTGCAAACTTTAGGAAAAGGGTGATGTTGCCTTGCAGCTCCCTCTGGAAAGCCCTTTCCTCCCAGGCCAGTTGTGGCATCCATAACCCTTATTTGTACAAATTCATCCATAGGAGCTCGCTGGTTTTGACTCAAGCCGCTTTCCCAGTGGCATGTCTGGCACAGCTTTGCCAACACTCAACACAGACCTGCAAACTGCAAATGTTAATTCCCCTTCAGCAGGAGCAGGGTGGGGATCACTTGTCGGGCTTGTCCCTGTTGTGCCAACAAAGCCGAGACACAACTGCGATGACAGCTCTCAGAACTGTGGCTGGAAAATTCAGGCTCATTTCAGGATCCAACAAAGCATGCCTCTCTCCACCTTGGCAGTGAAGAAGACTGCTTATTTTCATAGTTAGCAGGCTCTTTATCCCCAAGAGGATTTGGTGGGATCCTGGTTTGTCAGCCAGGGACCCCACAGACACCTTTGCCTCTGCCTCCCAGCAAAGGCAGAGGTGAGGCTGGTGCTAATGGCAGCAGAGCCCCTCCAAAAAGCTGATCCTTGCAGCAGAGCAAAAGCCAGCAGGAAGGGAAGAAATCTGTGCTTACTCCGTTTAAGCAAGAAACTCTTCACCTAATTCAGCAAGAATGAGAGCAAATGTCTCACTCAGAAGGAGGATAGAAAATGTAGCTCTAAGCAATTAACACAATAGCAAATGTCCCTAGCATTGCCGCATATGGTGTGTAATTTAAATCCTCTATCTTACTCTCTATAAATGCTGCTGAAATTGATACATGACAATTTTAGAGCCAACTGAAGCTTAATTAATGTAAATTGTCTCAACATCTGAGATTTAAGATATCTAAAAAAAATAATTAGGATCAAATCAACCATGTTCCACTCATGCTGAGCCATGCAAGGTAAAACCGTGGAAAAAAATGGATAAATTATGACATATGTTGGAAGGTCAGCTTTTCCCCTTATTAAAGCAACAACGTCCAGGAGATGGTTCTCCTTTCTCTATGGAGGACATGAGGGGTGTCCCTGAAAGGTGTTCCCTCCTTGTGCAAACATGGCTTGCATGGGGGAATCAATATTAGCCAGGGAAAATGGAGCTATGAGGGTATCTACACGTGCAACTCAAACACTGGAAAGCCTCTCAGATTCTGCTCTCCCTGCTGTGAGAATATTGCATGTAAATGAACAAACAGAAGAGTTTAGCTGGGGAGATTTACCCCTGAATTCCACAGCCTATAAAGAAACTGAGAAAGGCAGGAATAGTCCAGGATGCTGCACTTGCTCCCTTAGATAGCAGCAGAGTATTTGCCTGCAGCACAGCCTCTCCAGGCTCTCTGTTCCCCCTTTTCCTTAAATATTTGTTCAATGCCCCCCTGTTGTGGAAGGACACCCCCTTCAAGCTGCAGTCAGCTGCAGGGCTCTTCTGACAGTAAGAATATTACTGACCTGAGGTATTTCTGACTCCAAACACTAGACCAAAGAGAAAATAAGCAAGACTGAGAAAGTGGATCTGCTATCACAAGAACGCATCTGCAATTACAAGAGCATGCTGGAAACTGCATCTGCCTGTCTGGTTATGACATTTCAATTTCAGCCTTTCCTCTGTTTCAGAATGCACATTTGCCACCTATTCTCTAAAACTACACATATTTATTTCTTAGGCTTTTGAGCATGGATACAGTTCCCTGAAATAAAGATTGCTGTGAATGACTGAGATGTCCCTTAATTACTGTACTGGTCCTCCCACATGTGCTCTAAACTCTGAGCTGGTTAAATTTCCAAGGTACAACAATATGGCCTGTAACTCTTGTTTCCAGTAACAATAAATACCATCATAATCAGTTTTCTTTAAGAGTTTGAATTTATGGGAGGAAAAAAAGAACAGCAGAGTCAGGGTAACCTACAAACAAAACAGTGACTTTGTAATCCCTGTTCAGTTTTCATTCTTCCATACAACACATTTCTGCATCTCTTATTAATGAAGGTTTTGCTGCTGCTATGTGCCGTATGTGGGGCAGAATGTATTTAATTTGATATGTAATTATTATTATTAATGCAACTAAGCTCAGTGCAACCACTTCCCTTATCTCCAAGGTAAAATACAGTTCTCAGGTGAATTTAAATCTGTCTTGCATTAGGATTGCTATTGATTTGAAGAGGGTTTCGTTTGAGTGCATTGTGTTATTCCTAATGGTTAATCAGTGTGTGCTGCAACATTCCCCCTTCCCTCTCCAAAGAAGTGCAAGTTCTTAAAATTGAAATACAAATGAAAATAGGTGCCAGGTTTAGGTTGGATTTTTTGTTTTGGGTTGGTTGGTTTGTTTTTAACTAAAACACAGCTAAAAGCTGCAGAGAAGCACCTCCTTTAACAACTAAAATGTTTACATGTGCATGAGCAAAAAAGGCAGTGCTTCAATTTTTGCCAATATTGACTAAGTTTTTCAAGTCCACTGCTGCAGTCCTAGAAGATTCAGCTCAAAAGCATCTGCTGTATAGAATGCTATTTAATACCTCAGAATGATTTCAAGGCAGATTGTGGGTTTGCTGCAAGTGTGAGCATTATGAATGTACACACATAAAAGTACAAATGACTGTATGCTCTTCTCTTTCATTAATGACCGGGTTCGTCCTAGCAAAATGTAGGTCATTTTGTTCCTTCTTGCTTCTCTCACTGTCAAGTTCACATGCAGCCGTTCTCTCAAGCCGTCTCTTCCGTGGCCATTTGCATTTTGCTCCAGTCCCCAGATTTCAGCTGCGAGAATATTAACCCTGCCTATCAGCTGCAGGGGAGAACTGTATATTTCCTACTTCCGAATTAATTTAAAAGCATGCATTTTTGACAAGGTAAATAGTCCTGCTTAATACTGGCTAGCAAATACTGACAGTTACTCACAAAGCAGAGAAAAAAAAAACTGTTTGTGCAGACAGGGCTGGCACTTACACAGGAATTCATCTTAAATATCAACACTGGCACTCCTGACAGCCATTGGAAATACTCTAGCAATAAAAACTTCAGGGTGCTAGTCTTCACTCTAAGAATTTCTTTTTCACAAAAGCATGTGTACATACACTAGAGGCATCTAAACCCTGCAAAATACCTATCACACCCTCTATTTCTCTTAAAACGAACACATCACCCACCACTCTGTGTAGTTACTTTTTATTCCACCTGGCACAAGAGAAAAAGGCTCAGTTGCATGTGGTAAAGAGAGATTTTTTTCCTCTTCCTCCCCCTAACCAAAACAAATTTCCAAAGACAAAAGGAAAGCTTCTAGTGCTTGGTATTCTTCCTTCATAACCCACATATCACACATAATTAGCAAGTTAAACCTACAAATTACATGTCGTAATTTGGTAATTATGCCACAATCTGGTATTTTTTAACCTCTTTTTGCCCGAATGAGAAGATTCCAAGTTATGTTTTGCTATTGCAAAGCACAGTCCAGTTGTCTGCCCTTACTGCTGATTTTTCATTCTCAAGCGAGAATCTTGAGAGAAGGTGAAAGTACACGAATCTGAAGTTTTTGCTGTTATTGTTCTGCTTCGCTTAACACCTACAGCCGAGACTCTCATCAAAAGCTGTATTTATCATGCCCACAAAATACAGCCAGCCTACATTCTACCTCAGACTGCACACGATGCAATTTGTAAACACTTTCTGTAAACTCTTTCTAAAATACAAAATGCAAAGATGTTTTGCTTAGAGGATAGGGGTTATAAATGCCTAGAAGAAAATCACTTCTTTTATTCTACAGGTGAAACATCCAGATTCTTTCTGTGCAGTGAAACCAGAGTTATATTTACTTACAGCTGTCAAAGTGGAGCTCTAAAATGTTTGCTCATGTTAAACACATAGGGAATGACTCCTAAAAAATACCTCCAGCCTCTCAAAGGAGCTTCCCAGAACAAGCATCCTGTTCAGTGAGTTATTCAGGAAAAAAAAAAAAAAAAGTGCAAAGCTATTACAGGCATGGTCCAGAGTTGCAGGAAAAGCACAGCAGCACGAACAGCAGCAGATGAGAAGCCCTCTTGGAGAATGTCTCATTTTCCTTGACTTTGTAATCAGTCCTTTGTGAGCACCTCTTTAGCCTCTCCAATTCCTAATCAATGAGGAATGGATGGAGCGATGGAGAAGTGGATGCTAGATGTATTTATAGGGGGTTTTTTTTCTACTTTAAAAATTCACCCCATATGCTGGAACAATTATTTAGGGGAAAGGAAAGTAGGATTCTGCCCAAAGCTTTCATGTGGAGGGGGAATGCAGGGAGCAGGAGGAAGTCTTAAAAATTATGTGCAAATGCCTGGTGACATGGGCAGCCACAGGGTGCCGAACATTCCTGATCTTCATCTTACTTCCTGCTGCATTTGCTATCGACATCATTGTTATTCCTTGGCCGTGGCTCTGACTGGGGAAGGTACTCAAGCAAGCACCTCATTTTAAGCACATGAGAATTCCCAAAGGGATTAACAGGGCAAAGAAATATTTGGTGGCAGTGCTCACCCTCCCAGACCCCAAAAGGTGATTCTCACTGCGTCCTGCAGAGCTTCGCATTTATTTAAAGAACGGTTTAAAAACGAAATAATTGCCTTTTCATTTCAATCCCCTGCCGCACCTCTTCCCACGGCAGCGGGCTCTGAGCACCTCTCCATTCCTGTTCCTGGTTATGCAGTTTGGACCGTGCTATATAGGAAAGAATTCTAAATACTGGTCTTGGTGAGAAAATATCCACTAACCAAGTCAAGGCATTTAAAATCGCGTTGGATCTATCAATATAATCAACAAGCCAATTAATATTTTTGCCTACTTTTTCAAGTACATGAACTGGAAAAAGTGACTGACAGACTTTACTGGTTTTACTTAGCAATGCTATCGAAAAATGCTTGTTTATTCCTTTCATGCAGTGTCTAATGGCACAAGTAAATCAAGGTCTGTTCTCCCAAATCATGACATAAAACCCGATAAATAACTGACAGCACTTTCTTTGCAACATTTTAAATAAGCAATTTCCCAAAAGGTCAGGAACCACTGTAGGAATAAAAAAAAAAAAAGTCAAATGATAATGATAAAGTAAGCTTTTGCCTGATTAAACTGCTTGAGAAAATATGTATGGAAAGGTGAAAAAAAAGGCTTCAAGGAAACATTCTACTATTTCTTAGTGGACTTTTTTAGTTCCAGGGTAATGAAAATGTGCTGCTGGAAGTTATTGTTTTTTTCCTTACACACTTCAGCCTGATATCTTAAGATAGATTTTAATGCCAAGTGTTGACTTTATGGAGGAGATTTTGGGAAACAGAAAGCAAACCACGTCATAAATAATACTACTGCATTTAGCACGGATCTGGCTTTCCTTTTAGAGCACTGCCTTTTTAATCTCCAGAATTACTCAAAGCTGCAGCAATTGGCATTAGCTGGCTTGCCTGAATACAAGAACAGATAATATTTGTTGCTTCTTTTAAAATGGTTAACATCAGTCCACTGGCAACAAGGAGTAACAGAAATATCCATCCTGAAGCTGGTGTGAAAATGAAAACCAATACAGGAGAGAAGCTGTCATATTTGATTTAAGGATTATAGAAGCCTGAGCTACCTGCTGGGTAGCCCGCAATAATGAGAGGGGAGCGACTTTCAGTAATTTTTCAAAAGCCCCTGAGTAACTGAATAAACTTGACTGAAACTCAGTGGGTCCCAGGACCCCAAGGAGATATCTGCTCGTGAAAAGTTCCCCCTTATCAACTCCCGTTTTCAGCAGCAGCATTTTCCCACATGCTCTGCTGCAGTGCTGACAGCTGCGGAAGGATAAGCCGCTAAAGAAAAATTAAATGTTTGGCCAAAAAGTCAGTCCTCCTGCAAATATATTGCAAAGCTAATCATCTCCCCTTTAGCTAAGTAGCTTCAGCCTCTTTGCTGCGAGTATCCCTCTCCCTTCCAGTGGCTCCCTTGCCCTGCAGCCTTCTAAAACACCCCAGGTCTCATCTCCTGAAAACTTTCAGCATTTTGCTTTTGGTAACCTGGTTCAGCATCACCTTCAAATATGTCTCCTACGTTTGCCTCTCTCAGGACTTGGATGCAGATGGCTGTGTGGCACAGGGAAACAAGCAGGACAGCCCATGGAAATTATTATGCAGCCGAGTTCTCTCCACCTGGGATGTAGGACAGTCTCAGCCTGCATTTGAAATTCCCATAAAGCAGTTGTAGAAACTCTAAGAAAGTAAGTGGCACATAGATCTAATTACTCTCCATTTTGGGTACAACAGTACTGAAATAGCTCAGAGTGTGGTTCCACCAACGTCACAGAACTTTTCCAGGACAGTGATTTTTCTCTTCTCTATGCCCTCTTCACACACACCTCTGCCCCAAGCCTCCTGTGGAGGACCTCACTTGGTCCTCCTCACCCCTGCACACACTTCCCATAAAACATGCAACTTGGGTGAAACCAAAAGTTGTGGTTTTTATGGCATGGAAGATCCCCATCTTTTCACCTGTATTTTACATATGCTTTTATTATTATTTTACAAAATCCATATGCTGGTGGGAGCTGCTGCACGCCAGGGACATTTCGAGCACTTAATCTGTGCCACAGAGCAGGGGTGGCCCTGAAGCAACAAGGAGCTTCCCAACCTGTAATTAAGGGCAGCAAGACAGAAGCATTAGCCTCAGAAGAAAAGAAACCCAGCAGGTTTCAGCAGGTGCAAAACCTAACCTGATTTATTGTGCATGTGTGCCCCTGCCCCCGATTTTGGAATTTCCTATGGATTTTCAGTCATTTTGGCTTCAGTGGAAGAGGAAGTTGAATGACCCACAGACCTTCTGCACATCCCAGGCTGCAGAAGAAAACTGGCAGGTTTATTTGCATTTTATTTCTTCATAGCTGGAGCAACTGAAGGTGGGAGCTCAGGAGTTAAAGGAGGGGGACGGGGCTTCCGTGGTGTTTCTTCAGAACACAAGGTTTGCGTGTATCAAACCTTCAACAAACACTCCCATAGCTGAGTCAAACTTCCTTGCGGTGATGTGCCCCTCCTCAGAAATCACAAGCAATCTGCTCTCAAGTGCCTTTGAGCAGACCTGCCATGCTCCCTGGTCAGGGGGGAGGTGGCAGGGAAGGGACCCCCATCCCTCATGACTAAAACATGCCCCGCTGCCAAACTCTGCTGGCAGAGTTACCCACTGGAGACCCCGGGTAACACTGCACTGGGAAGTGCTTTCGCCTGAGGTGGCTTTTGTGGAGGCCATGTTTGCGTGCAAACCTCCACTTACAGCAACACGGGGCAGCCGAGCCGATGTTCATACAAGTGTAAACTTACAGCGAAAGGCAGGAACCGCCGGAGACGCCACAGAGCTGCAGCCAGTCAGCGCGGCAAGTGGCTCATCTTTTATTGAAGGCCTCTCCTCAGAGGAGAGCTAAAAATTCACTCGATGCCATCGGGAAAGTGTCTGTTTTGGCTGCAGAGAATGGTTCCCGATCACGGAAAGATAAAAACATCAAAATAAGCTAATAGGGATATGCCTTGAAGTTCGGTCCCTGCAGACGTGGGGCCAGGTTTCCTGGGGACACGTTAAGCACGGCTCAGGGCATTGCGGCACGCAGGCGCGCTGCNAGAAAAAAGCAGTAAAAAGAAAAAAATTGAAAAAAATATCCTCTCTTCTCTAATACCCCAGCCAAGTATGGCAGAGTGCAGTTGTCAAGCAGGATTAAAGGCCAGACAGGGATGATGCAAAGAGATCGGATTCCCGCAATCTCCCCAAAAAACTCCCCTTGCACTTCTGCTCTCACACAGTTACTGTTTGCCCTTATGAACCCGCTAATGTACATCTTAACATTGAGTTTTATCCTTCACTCTTTTCTGTTCCACCTTCCAGACAGTTTCTCAACTGAGAGGTTGACACGAAAAGAATTCGAGTTTCTGGGGAAACAAAGCTTCTGTGTGTGCAGTGATCATGTATTGAGCCCACTGCCCAGTTTTAGTTTATCTTTTCTGTTATGTGCTTCCTACAAATTTCCTGCAAGCTGGCATTGACAGGAAAGACCTTATCAATGTCTCTACCAAGGGCAAGTTTATTAGACATGACAAAACCCATGCGAGAAAGAGCTGGACTTGGCTAGGCTCCACTAGTTCTGGGCTGATGCAACTTGTTTTTCCAAACCTGCTAGCATGGGATAAGACTCAGGCAGACACTCTGCAGAGGACCTTCCATGTCACACAATCCTACGCAACAGATTTATTCAAACCATTAGTGCTGGCCACTAATGGTTTGAACAGTGCAGTGCTTTTTTTTTATAAGCCACTCTAACTCGTGGGCAAACTTCTTGATTATATTTACACAACTGACCTATTTTAAAAGATCATTTCATAAAATACCCTGCCAGAACCAAGTACAAGAGGTTAAGAAAACATATGTCACAGCAGTGTGGCTTTCTTAGCTCAGTGCTTGCTGTGATCAGCCCAAGCTCTCCCCAGCGCTTATCGAACATCCCAGCACTTAATTATTACAATGTGAAAAATCATGCATCAGTATGATGATACTTTAAGATGATATCTATGATCACATAAAAGAGTTGGATCGAATAGTCCCAAAGCAGACCTTAGTGAGTGAATCTACCTACTATCCACCCAACGGTACTCATTTTCAAAAGTAAATTGACTGTAATTCTTTGTGCCTGTCAATCTGCCTGATTTTATTGGACTCTTCTGGATTCTGAAATAGAAAAGCCCTATCTCCTTGCAATGCCTGTGCCTTTTTTTTTAAGGCCTTCTTGCAGGAAGCCCTGAAATGAAACACTGTCAAGTTTTTATTCCACTGATTACTCTTTTTCTTTACTAATTAGCCATGTAAAAACAGATTGAAAACACTGAGACTGGCAAAATCACCTATGTCTCTCACTAACATTTCTGCATCAACCAACAGCAGGATTTAAAGCACAGCATTTTTTGTTCCCAGTTGCATCAGGTTATGGCTGTGCATCCTCCCACCTTTTTTTTATTATCACAAAAAGATGCATGATGCTGAACTGAGTGCCACTCCCAGTAATGCTCTCCCTTACAGATGCATGCCATGATGATTCCATGGGCTTTCCTGTCTCCTTTCTGATCCTCAGGTGTAAAGTGTTCTCTTTGTCATTATGATTATTTTCCTGGCTTCTAAAGCAGTATAACTTGGCTCAGCCTCTGAAGCCTGCTGAGCTCTGCCAGCTTACACCAGCCGAGAACCTGGACCAGATTATCCCAACAGCTCCTATGGAAGCCAGCTATGTACAATGGAAGAAGTATAAATAGAGCTGTTTTTCCCCTCATCCAAAAAGAAAAAAATTAAGAATTATTTTAATTATCTTTTGATGTATTCACATAAGGTTATATTTTTAAAGATTTTTCTCACAGCACCTGGGCAAAAATTTGCTTTATGGTGATGAAACCTCAGGTTCTCCAGGACTTGGAAGTTGCCAAGTCCCATGATTTAGCAAGATCTCCAGAGCCAGCTGCAAGGCTGATGCTTACCAGGAACACAGGAAGGGAAACAATGCCAACACAGCCCACTAGCCAAGAGTCTGGTGGTAAGAAACCCTGCCAAAACATGCAGTGCCCAAAAGCTTGCAAACCTAGCCTGAGCCAGCAGCAAGGACCCATCTCTTCAGGGGTGGGACTAGATGATGACATTTACTATTTCCTTAGCATGAGATTCTTCCTTTTATTTAATTTAGAAAAATAACTTTGTCAGAAATCTCCAACACTGAAAACAAAAGGTTTAAAGTACTGCTGACACCTCTCAGAAAACTTTGAAAAAACTCCTAGGTCACTTGAAAATAAAGCAATGCCTCTGTCACACTTTTGCCTGCTCTTTTAATCTTTGCTACAGGACATTTGTGTAGGTCCATCAGCCAAGGTTAAAAAACCCAAACTTGTAACCAAGACAAAAATTTTTATTACTACAGTTAGCAATTTGTTTCAGCTCTTGTTCTTCCACGCTACATTCTCTGTGTCTTCTTTAAACAAGAAGAAAGTTAATTAAAAATGAATTCCTCCATGCTTGTCAAGCTCTCCTCTGCCAAGGCAGCATTTCTCAGATTTCCCCCCAGATGCTGGGGCAGGCGGGTGCCGAGTGCAGGGGATAAGGGAAGCGAAGGAACATCAAGAAGCTGCCTTGCCCCATTGAGTTATAGCTACAATAAGCATGACCTAAGGCCCCCTTTTTATCTTTTTTTTTTTTTTTAGCTTATACACACATACAGATACATATACACACACACACTCTTTGGTGTGATCTTTCTCCTGTCTTATCTCCAGAAATAAGCACTGCTTGGTCCTCAGCAAAGCACCAACTCAGGTATAGCTGGGAATAAGTCCTTCTGAAACATGCAAAGGTGCTCAGTGGACAAATAAGTCACCTAAGTCCCTGATGCATCCAAGCTGCCATTTTCTGTCAGTCTTTGACAGTTGCCTCATTTTTTTAAAGACAATATTGATAGCACCATATAATGAAATCATTATGAGGCGAGGCCTCAAATCCACTCCCCAAATCCAGAGTAAAACTTAAATCATTTTGTTGAAAGCACAACATGCTGTTTTTCTCACTCATTTTCTCATTTCAGATAATTTCTTTCATATTTTTAAGCTTATGTCCATAGCTGCAAGTACAGGAAACATCAGGTTATAGGTGAAAGTTGAGACTTAATCTTGAAGAAACATGTGTGTTTCAGAGACAAACTTTGTCAGAAGCACCAAATGTTTAGGAGATATTTCCTGAAATCAGGAAAATAGAAAAGCAGCTGTAGCACTGATACATTGATCCTCCTACATGAACTGCCCAGCTCTTTTTGAAAAGGTTGAACTAAAAGCTAACCCATATTAAAGAGCCTCCTGCTGAATAGGTGTGTGCTGGCTCATACCCCCAGCTCAGCCAACCAGGGAGAATACTGCCCCACTTTCCTTCCTCTCTCCATCCCCATCAAATCAACTGCTCCAGTTTCCCTCTTGTCCTTTTAGCTCTTGGCTGCTGCTAAGCCTCCCAAGGCTCAATTCACCCTCTGAGGAGAAAAAATGCTAGCTGGAAACCTCAGAGCTGAGATCAGAGAATGAGAAATGTGCCCCACCCCATTTCATAGCCTTTAGCCAAGGCATGAGTGACTCCTTGAGAAACAGAAGGATTGAGCCCACCAACTGATGCATTCATCATATAAACAGAAACTCTGCTAAATAGATCCATTTTTAATTTCTGTTTTGCTGATTTTATTTCTTTCACTTCAGAAAAATGTTCTTGTCCTTCTGTGTGAGTGCATACACATTATTTATTTATCACCCTATGAATATCAATTTGATTCTTGTCCATAATTAAACTCTGCTGCTCTATATCAAATATACCCTGTCCCATCACTTCAAATATCTGTCACTGCCCTGCCAGGGCTGTGGTAGCAACAGTCCCTGAAAAAAGGGTGCCCCTTTTTGGTTCACCCCTTGGGCCCAGGCCTGCCACTGCATCTCCTGCTACAGCTGGATTTTCCCTCCCAGGCTCCTAACATTCCTTTCTCTCTTGGTTTTCAAATAACTGCAGAGACAGGTATTTCAAGAAAGATTTGCACTTTAAAGTTTGCCAATTCTTCCTTCTTTCCAGAAATCTCAAAGGGGAGGAGCCCACAGCCTGGGTCTGAAATGGTAGGGGATAATATTTGTTTCACCCAGAAAACAACGGCTCGGGCAACTGATCAAACACTGATAAGGGAGGCCTGACAGCAAAATTGGTAGCCTTGCCTGAATAAATATTAGATCAGAGGGATTAGTTGGTTTCATTAATGTTATAAACTACTAAAGGGGAAAAGTCTCATTAGTGCAACACAACTTTTTTAGAGAAAGAAAACCTAGAAAAAAGAGAAAGAAGGAACTTTTTGTCCCAGCACATTTGCAGCAGCAGCAGAAACCTGAGGAGGTTTTGCTTTTTTTCGGTGTTCTGTGGGGCTGTGTGCTGATCCTGTTCCATTAATATGGCCAGGCAAAGCAAGGGCTGTAGCAGCTCTTTGTGCAGGTTCCCACCACAGCAGATAGGAACCTGTTAATTCCCTCCTCATCAGCGTTGATTTACAAGCTCTTGCCCATATGTTATCCCGCAAAAGGAAAAGCACAGAATAAAATGGTTTTGGCGGATTTTGTGCCCAACATTTTGTGGCTTGTGCTTTGACACATGATCAGAGAGAGTAAGCAGAGAAGCAAAGCAACAGCACCTGTTTATTGTGAGCGAGCTGTCCTCTCCAACTTTTCTATTTATGTCCCAGCATACAACATGGCAACCCACATGGATTAGAAATTAAACTGCAAATGAGCCTTTTCCATTTCCTGCCTAAGTAAGGATTAGCATATTTTAAAACGTGCTCAGGGGTTTTGCACTTTCTGTAATGAAACCTGTTCAAACAGATAATTGATATGCAGCCACTAAATAAACATCTGACTGGAGGAACAATGTTCTCTCTGTCTTTTTTTTTTGGTAATAAATTATTCTACTCCTTTCCGTAAACATTTCTTACCAGTGACAATTTCCATTGCAGTGGGCAGGCACCACAACAAAGCTGAAGCAGGTAAAAAAGCACAACAAGCATCTGAGCCTGAGTAAGAAATATTGAAATCCCTCAAGAGCATGGCAGAGAGGGGAAAGGTGGTCCAAGTAGCACCTCCACCCTTTTGTACCACTAAAAATACCCCCAACCTTTGTCCTCCATGCCACAGCATGGAGGAAGAGTGCTCCTGTCTCCTTGCCAAAGGCAGCTCCAGGCCAAGTGCCATACCAACACGTTCCCACTCAGGGTCCTTCTTCTGCTCCAAATGCACTGGGACAAAGAAAGTTCTTCCTTTTTTATTGGTTTTCTTTTTTCTTTCTCTAAAAGACTTGAACTTAAATGAGTTACCCCTCCAACTTTTCCCCTTTGGACATTTGTAACAGTAAAGGAACTAAATGGCTGTTTAGAGAAACTCAAGCCAAGGACAACTCTCCTTTGGTTTTGCAGCTCTTACGCTTCCAGTTGGATTAACCCTCTTCAACTGAACAACTTTTGCAGTCCCACAGCCTGCCAGACCCCAATACCCTTCCTGCAAATGTCTTGTGAACACGAGCTCACCCAAACAATGCAGCAGCAATTACCTAAATAAGTTTCTACCAAATAACTCAGGTTGAACCTAATGAGTTTCTGAGTGCTTGAACAAACATGATCTATCACATGGGGAATGGGGCACCTGCTAGAGTACCATGTCCTCTGCTTGGCCCAACTCCAACAGTAATTAATCTGTCATCTTTCGTTACATTGCTACCAGGCATGTAAATATATTCTGAGTCCCACATCTAACAAAACAGTGTCACTGCACTGACAGAAGACTTGGCCTGATGGTCTCCAAATACCTGTTTTGATTCAAGGCACTTCAGCCAATTAAAATGGGATGTCCAGACAACATTAGTTTGAACACAGCAATGAAGCATTTGTTCTTCACGGGTTTTTTTAGGTGACAATGCACAGAAACAGATGAATTACACTCTGACTGTAATTTAGAGTAGATATAAAAACATTACACACACAGTTCAAACATAGGTAGTATAATAGCCCCCTCAATAAACGTTTAATAACTCCGAAATTAAAACCAGGCATCTCTGAAGTCCCTAAAAGCAGATGAAAAGCATGAACCTTCCTGCGAAAGTCCTAATTTCCCCCTCAGACTGAGCCTGCATGCAGCACAGCCAGCAAAAAAGACAAGAGCTTTTCAGAGCAGGGAAAAGCGTGGCTGTCTGTTGAAGCACCAGCCCAGATCATGAATTTGCAGAAGTCAGCTTGGTTAGAGTCAGCACATGCCAGCTGACAGTTCTGGCAGGTGTAAAAGCACTTACTGCCTTTCAAAATGCAAAGAGGGGCTTAAAGTAATTTGTGGGGGAGATTTTTTTTGTTTTAATCAGAAAGCAGCTGCCATTCTATCACCAGCTCTAATAGCTCTGCCACAGTCACATTATTTAAATGTGTGGCTGTGCTGCCTTCATCCCCAGGCTCATGGTATGGGAACCAAGACAAGGAGTCTCTCTCTCCATAGTCCCTGTGCACAACAAATGGTGTGTACCCTGCATCCAGCAAGGCACATGTGGGATCAAAGCAATTACCACTGGCGGTGGGGAAGCAGCTTCAGGACCTTACTTTCACACGCCACTGGCCAAGCAGACAGCTGCAAACTCGCTGGCTCGAAGAGAAGCTGAGCTACAAGAAACCCAACTGCGGTGCTTTGGGGATTTGTTCCGCACAAGCTGTAACCATGGTGGTCCGTAAGGAGCCACCACACTCTCCTGCAGCACGAGCAAACACGTTGCAGGCTCACCTCTGCACCAAGTATTCACTTCCCAATGCTTGGACCCTTTCTCCCCTGCTCAAAAAGCCAAACTATTTTCAAAGTAAAGTGGGGTTACATCTTGAAACTGATGGCAGACACCCCTGCTAGGACTGGCAACAAAATCCTCTTCCTACTGGGCTTATAACACTCAGGGCAAAATAAGTACCAGCCACCAGTGCACAGCAACAATGCTTTGTCCCTTACTTCCTGCTCCAGTCAGAACCTTGAAAAATGAACTCTTTGTTTTTAACCCAAGGTCAAGTGAGTGTTTAAACAAGGAGATCATTTTTTTATTTCATACTTCCAATCACTTTTCAATTTTCCTCTTTGGAGGACATGAAGTAGGCAGATAGAGGATTTAGTTAAAGCAGCAGCAGCCCAGAAGGGGTTAATCCAAAGCACAGAGGTTAAAACCTGGCTTGCTGACAGATCACAGAGAGGCCATTTGGTATGTCATGCTTTCAATGGTTACTTAAAGGAAAGTACTTAAAAGAAATACATATAATTAATTCGCAATAGCTACCTTGCCTTATTCTAATTAAATGTCTGAACACTTATTTTAAGATAAGCTTTTCTAGAAATTAACACAAGTTCAGGGTAATTTTTTTTAGAAGGCAGCAATACCATGTTTATTACTTACGTAAATTTCCTTAATTATACCCTAACTAGGTTATCTTCTTTATTGCATTTCAATCCTTCTAAGAGTCAGTAGCTCTTTAATTAAGTTGAAAGAGTAAGAGGTGTCTTGTTAATTGTAAATTGAATAGATTTGAGTAGACAATAGATTGCAAATGGGAGATGCACTTTTAAGTGCTATGGAGGAGTCACTGGAAGGCTTCAGTGTAGCATTTGCTTTGCTTAGTTAGCAAAAAGGGAAACATCCAAACCCTTCTAATGTTTGCTCCAGAGAGCTTCCAGCTCACTAGTGGCCTGTTAGCCTTTGAACAACTTCTCAATGAAAAATTTAAGAAAGATTCAAAAGAAAAAAATCCCCCCTATCAATCCAGAACTATGATGATGCTGTGAACAGTGCAAGCTCAACCTTGAAATCAATTAATTAATCTTCTTTCTGCAGGAGATTTGCAGGTACCCATCGCACAGACTGCCATGGGTTACATGGCACCGGTAGAACAGACCATGGGCAAAAGTTCATCTATTTGCTCACAACTTCTTGTGCTTTAAAAAGATGTCAGGGATGCTCTGAATTATAGATATATTCAAAGATGCACATTCTCACATGCTTCTATGATATTGTTGGCATTAGTTCCAAGACCAATAAATCAAATACATTTCCCTACCTAGAAATAAATTATTGTTAAAAGCAATTACTGCTAATCATTACTGCTGATGTCCCAATGTTGCCAGAAAGACAAGCAGAACTGTTATTCTGCACTAGGGCAGAGTGCATACTGTGTATGGTTTTTTTTTCCCAAATTAGAAGTCAAATTGATCATCTCTGCCATTAGGAGTTATGGCTCACAGAATTTTATCACTCCTATAATGTGCTGTGAAAATGCAATAAGGGAATAAAACAGAACAGCAACTTACAGTAATTTGTTATGAAACACACCAATATTGAATGTGTCTAGAGCCTATTGATAAACAGATTTATTGTAACAACCAGCGGATATTATGATCACCCTAGTGTTAATCTTTGTACGACCAATTTTCCTCATGGTATATTGGGGGAGCCAGATGCCCATTGATGTAAATGGGAAGTGAAGGCAGACCTGTGTAATCAGACACCTTCCCAGAGTCACCAGACCTACAGCAACTTATCCACATTCATACATATCCCTTGGAATCTCTTCCACCACTTCATATCTCAGTGTAACGCAGCAAGAGGGTAGCACCGACATGAACTGGAAACATCTCAGACTTTTATTGAGCGGCATTAAAATTAATGAACACATACGTTAAAATCTCTCAGTTTAAGATATTCCTAAATGTGCTCACTTGATTTAAAGAAACATTCTGCTTGAGAGGGATAAATCAGCTTAAGAGAAGTAATCCTATTTTTGCATGTCCAGATAAAAACGAACCCCTAGCTCAGGAAGCCCGGAGAGCACACATGGCCATGCCTGTGAAGGGCTCATATACCCTCCAAGGGAGACATAGCCAGGCAAAAGTTGTCAAGAGATGACAAACACTGTACAGAAATCCATTCATCAGCATTTACAGCATAAGGGATTTTTTCACCTTGGGGACCCATGGAGATGGGGGTGGGGAGAAGCAAAAGTCAGTGTTTTACAAATTATTTTCCAAATAATTGCAATTTCCCTAGCTCACCATCAGCTACTAGTGAACAATTAGCTTGCATCCCCTTGGGCTACTCATCAGAGAGATTTTTTTAGCTCATTCAGAAGCCTTTATAAATTGAAAACTCAAGTTTCCTCCATAGTATTGCAAGGAGAAGCAACTCAGGGATGACTTTTTAACATTCATAGTGACACAAATAAATGGGCTATTTGTGGTAGCAGATAAACAAGAGTCCAACAACCTAGATGCCAGATCTTAATACAGAAGGGAATGCAGCACTGGTCCTGTGGAGGAAGGGAGCTATTCATAGTTCACAGACATTTGTGAAGCATCTAACAATAAAATTTTCAGGTTGGGAAGCAGCAGTACCTGGGATCGTTGCTTAACAAAAGATCCACATGAAATGACACTGTGCCATCAACACTAATGATAATTGAGCCATTTTTGTGGGACTTCTGGAAGGATAATGCTCGCAGCTCTGTGCACACTTGTCTCTCTTGTCCCAAGCTTCCCCAAAATCCAGCCTTTGCCCTTCCCAAAGGCACTGCCATGGCTGGAACAGGAACACTGGAACAGGGCTCCGTCAGTGCTTATAGATCTGTTCCACCACAATCCAACCTGGACAATGTTTTCTACATCTCCATAAAAGGCAAGTCTGCATTTTGTAGCCTTTTTTTTTTTTTTTTCCACCTACAGCGTTTGAGCTCTTATTCAAGGAATATTGTGAAAAGGAAAAGATGACAGCTCTGTTAGACATGTGATTTTCAGGCTGACAGTTTCCCTTTCATTTTAAGGAGCTGAAAAACATTTCAGTGTCAGACAGATTGAGTTTTAACAACATGATAAACAGGCCCATTTGTTGATCTCAGGTCCTCGCTATCCATCTTCAATTAACATGGTAAAAAGGTGGCTTGCATCCAGTGTCAGACGTTTGTATAAGCAGCACATGCCCTTGCAGTTGGAATCAATGTTTGCCATTGATATATCAGGCAGGATAATTCATGGTATGACACTTGCCTCACATAATCAGAAGAAATCAGGTACCTTGTGAAAATACCTCTCTCTTTCAAAATCCAAAAGTCTCTTTAAGATTTACAGCGAGTAATCATGATATTATACGAGCACAAGAAAAAATGTGTGATGTTTCACCATGAAAAAGTGCAGCTGATTTTGGAGCCAGGATAGAGCACTACAGTGATTCTACTAATACAGATGTGCCAAGGCCATTTCTGTCCAGGGCCTCTTCGTGACGGGCAGTCTGATTTGATTTCTTCCCTATTTCCTAATAAAATTAGTATTGGCTAGTCCTGATTTAAAACCTCCTCACAACATGTCAGTTTTTACATAACAAGAAAAGGCAGACTGAAAAACAAAGTCCATTTCAAAAGAAGGAAAGAAGATAGCTCTAACTGGAAAGATTTCAGGTTTAGCACAGGGGGAACCTGGGCAGAAGTTACTTGGGTAGCTCTGTGCAAACCAGACATGCAATGTACAAATATCAAAAGAATGCAATACCATAGAGAGTGACATGGCAGATAATTTCTTTTGATTTCAGCTATTTAAACAGCTGTCTTATCAAATGGGACAGCGTTTCTTACCACATCAGAGTGTTCAATGAGATGAAGTGTGGTTAGTGGGAGCTGAGCTCCCATAACAGTCCAGCCCTTTAGCTCTACTGCACATTGAACACATTGCTCAACGGAGGACATTTTCTCAGCCTTGCGTGACTCCCATATAGACCAAAACAGCAAGGAGAAAAATTAAGCTATTTTCCCATTGGAAAGATGAGAAAATTTTAATGGTACTATTGACTCCTAGATAATAATGGTAGCTTAAATGATATTTAAGATTAAGGTGCATATTTGATAGTTAAAACTAAAAATGGACAGACTTTCCTGATTGAGTCAGCAAACCCTGACATCTTATTTATTTTAAAAGACCTGAGGGCTGCTCAGATAATTGGAAAGAATGCAGTAGTCTACTAATATCTAGTAGCACAGAAGTGACAAATGCATAGTCTAAACTCAGATTTTTTTGAGAAAATAGTCACAGCTTCTCCCTCTCTGGGCATAGACAATATAGGAAGGGTTTATAGTTAGTAAAACCTGTCCTCTTTTTTGTACAATAGTGGTGACTTAACAGACATTTTAAAATAAAAACGAAAATCAAATCCAAATGGTGTTTGGCAAGTGCACTTGCCAACTGTCTTATACAGTAAATCGAGCCATCTGAATATTCAAATACCCCTGTTTTTCAATGCATGCAGAAAATAAAATCTCAGACCAAAATGTTTCGAGCAGAAACCAAGAGATGCTGATTAAACCAGCGCTCCCAGTTAGCAGTGTCTAAACTGATGGCTGCTCTCCTGAATCCCATTCAATTCCAACCTGTCAAACTGAACTATCCCAAGATCCCCGAGGATGACATCCCCCATGGTCAGGGGTCACATATCTCCTTCCCATGTACCACCAGCACTGCACAAGCCCCTCTTGGTGCTGGTGTGTGTGCCAGGGCTGAGCTAAGCCACGCTCAGGCAGGGAGCCAGGTAATTTCATGGTGACACCACCAGCAGCACTCAGAGACCTCCTCAGGTCCGGTTTACTCGGCTCAGCATCACTGCTCTGGAGCAGATGGCCATGACCAGTGGAGCCCAGATAAACCTATTGCTCAGCCTTGCATAGACTTGAAGCCTCCCGTTCTCAAAGTCAAAGATTACAAAGTCCATCTGACCCTACAACCTGTGTCCAACAGCGACCCTGAGCAAATACCCAGAAAACACTAAGAACAGGATAAATATCAGAACAGGAACATATCAGAACCTTGTGAAAATTCCTCTGTTCCTCTGTTTTTAACCAAAGCAATCTCCTGAACCAGTTCATGTTTCTGGCTATGCAGTGGCCCCCAAGATTTCTCGTACCTAAACACTCAGTCTCTTCTGTTCTACACAAAAATCAAGAAAGCCAATACTAAGCAGACAGGCTGAAGCAAAGCTTGGCTTCAGCAGAGCTGAGCACAGACTTGTACTGGCTGAGACCCATGTGGATACATGGCAAAAACACAAAGCACAGAAATGGGACAAATCATAAGTCTGCAGTCTGGTTTCCTTGCAGCATTACAAGCTGCCTCATCTTCAGAACGTGAGGTAACTTAGATCAAAATAAAACATAAACAGAAGCATTAACCCTATTGTCTTGGGGTGACTTTGGCGTGTATCCCATATCATCTTGGTATGAATCCTGTGTCTGTCTGTGTCTTTAAAATTGGGTGCGAGAGAAAAAAGCCAGATGAACTTTTTCAAAGCAGTTCTGAGCTTCAAAGACACTGCTATCTTGCTGTGTGCTTCTGCGGGAGCGGAGCGGAGCAAGCACCCTTCTTGCTTTTTTTCAGCTCTGTTTCTTCGGAGAGAGACGGAGAGTCAAACTTTTGTTTTTTCTGGGACTTTGGTTTCTTCTTCTTCTCTTCTGAACATCAGAACTTCAGAACCTCACCGGGAGACCGTACCCCGGTCCGGAGGGGGGCCCCCCCACCGACCCACCCACCGACCCAGCTCCAAGGAGGAGGGGAGAGACCACACCCACAGAAGGACTCTAAAATCTTCCAGGTTTTTCTCTCTACAGCGAGAGATTTTTAGTATTTAGCATTATTATTCTTTTTCTGTGTGTTTGTTAAATAAATAGTTTTTTCTCTTTCACTTTCCTCCGAGAAAGATTAATTTTTTTCCCGAACCTGGTGGGGGAGGCGCGGCTGTAACTCGCTTTATATCAGAAGATATTTTCCTCCAAATTTGGCCCAAACTACCACACCTATTCAAAGCAGCACACTGTCAATAGCATCAAAACCAATACCAAAACAACTAGTTCAAGCAATAGGAAAACTATAAAATTTCATTTCTTTTCATATTTAACTAATAAAGACTTGCAACGTACATAGAAGTAAAACCAAAGGAATATGAACTCAGCTCAAAGGAGAAAAGATCCTCCCAGTCTACCACTGAACCTTTCTCCAACCAGTTCCTCACTATCCTGGCTTTCCACTGCAATAGCTTGTGCAAAAAATACTATATTGCTTTTCCTTCCCCCTTTTAGTCTTTGCCTGTACTTATCCTTCGATCAGAAGCTATTAATAAAAACGTACCAAGGAAAATCTTGTTTCTACTATATCTTCCATATTTAACATAACTCAGCCAAACACTTAATCTGAACTGGGGTATCAAGTCGTACTGCACCACCATGAAACAAATTCTTACAAATTGCTTGATTAAAACAGACAACAAACTGTGTATCATGCAGACAGGACAAACTCTTCAAAGTCGAGTTTGCTGATAGTATGCATTTAATTCTCAATTTCTCTTGTCCCAGTGGTTTGATTTAACATTCAAAAGTGCAGATTATCATCTTACTCTCACTGAGCTTAGCAGCAGCCCTTAGAGTGTTAAAGTTAGTTTTGGCTAACTCTGTTTTTCAATTAAAAACCAAACAATACCTACTATTTCCTCTCCACAGAAGGGAGATGGTACCATTGGTGGCTCTAATTATCTTGAAATAATTACTCAAAGCTCTTTTTTCCAAAGATCTACCTTTCAGGAAACTCAGACTTTTAGCTTTATGAAAACATGCCATGCAGAAATTTTTTCATAGTCATCACCAATCCTCCCACTTCAGGTACATGAATCCCTTTCTTCTTACTGCTCCAATTCTCTATCCTTCACTACTGAAATTGGACCCTGTAGCTGTGATTGGCAAAGGTCTCCAAAGCATCAAGGGAGCAGCAAACTGCTCTTCCACATGTCTCCTCACACAGTACACCTGCTACTAAGTCCAGGCTTGTGCTGAGCCTGCTGCTGTCTCCCATTTCTTGTGTGGGTGTGAGGTGGAAAGCAGCCTGGCTATGACGCAGTGACGTGTCTGAAGCTTCCCAGCAAAGCTGGTTCCCTGCAAGTCTCTCCTGTTGGAGAAGTCATGGGTCTGACACTCATAAGGCAGCTTGAAGAGCAGTTGGGGATGTTTGGATTCAGGTCAAGGCGAGAAGAGCAATGGGAGATGGAAAGGGAGGCTGAACTGGTGCCACAAAGCAAGGGTGCTTATTATCTTATGAAAGTGGGATATTCACAGCCAGCCTTTGTAACAGCACTGAGGTTCACTCAAACTGTCTCTCCTTCTGAAATTTACAACCCACAAACCATGAAAAGGCCAAGGACCTCATTGTCCTGACTGTGTTACCCCAAATGAGGAGGAGGCACATCACAAATGAATGGGGCACAAAGTTGGGGGGAAGGCCAGGGCTCACATTATGTCACTTGCTACAATGACATAGGTTATGGGTGAAGCGCCACAGATAGAAATAAAAGTATGTTTCAAACCCTGGAGGTGGAGGGGGGGGACTTTCCAAGTCCTCTACGAAGTTCATTGCACCGCTGTGCTAACTTTGTACATAATACAATTCTGCTTTTCCTGTGCTTTCCCAGCACACAGATGCAATTTTTAATTCAATCTTTTAAGGCTGGGATTTTTTACCTCCTAAATTGTGGTGGGAATGGCTCCATGCTAAATGCAAAGAGGACCCAAACAAAACAGGTCTGTAGGTTCTTCTCTTTGACTGCTAACACAAAGCTCCCATACAAGGATAGATCAGAGCAAATCCTCCCTTTGCAAACCATCATCCCCTCTATGCAGAGACCTTCTGGCTCCCGTCCACCTGCTCACAGCCAGCTCTGCATTTTTTGTCTGGGCACCAGTGCTATGGTGGGAGTCTGTGTTTCCGAAGGACAGGGACACCTGTTTCCCCTCACCTGGAGAGGAGTCCCTTCTATGCTCCCTCCCCATAGTGACAGCACGGGGTGTGTTTTTGTATTGCATGACACGACACAAGAACACAGCATCTATATGAGCAAGGAGATACAGGGAGCAGCAGAGACTGTGTTAAAACATGCAGCTGCCTAAATATGAGAACAAAATGTTTCAATTAGATGTCTAACATTGGGCATTTAAATCAAATGCAAGCAAAACAAAAGCAAAGAAAAAAAAATCAAACCAATTAAGGCAAACTGACCATGCAAAACACATTTACTCTTAGGCCTGCATTATGCAATTTTTGCAGATATGGAGAGCTTAGACTCTTCAGCACAGCACACAGAATAACTATGCCCTGGATAAAATATAAAAGGCATCAATAAAACTTCATTACTGGTACTTAAACACTAACAGGGGATCGAGGAACTGAAAGTTTAGGTATAAAGTGGAATGAACTCTTAATTTTATCTCTATCATGGGCAGAAGATGTCACACAGCAGTTCTCCCATCTTCCTCTAAAACTTGTACGGACCTAGACCAATTATTTTCAAAGTATCAAGTTGTCTCAAATTTGTAGTCCGTAAACATCCACTACATCTTCTGGGAAGCTGTCATGATGATTAATGTCTGGGTTTATTTGGGAGGGCAGGGCGGGGGGTAAGGGGGTTGTTGGATTTTGTGGGTTTTTTTAACAAAGGCATATCTTGTTTTGAGGATGGACTTCTCCAATTTCAGCTTCCAGCTCCTGGGTCTTGTTATACAGTTCCTGGCTATCAAAAAACTTCTAGAATAGGGTAGCTCTCCCTCCAGTGAAGTGTACATAAAGTAGATACCACCCAGTATCATGCTGCCTTTTACCTTTCTCTTACTGGTTTAAATTCCCAGCCCTCCCAGAGCCCCTCACCTGGAGGATTCATGAAGAGCCCTACTGACTTTTGCAAAGAATCAGAGTTTTCAGGAAAAATGACGGGATATCAGCTCCCTCTTTCTCCACCAGGAGAGATTCCCTGTTCCAGAGTCTTGTTTCTATTTAATAGAGAACGTGTCATTTGGAGAAGAAACTGGGCCAATGTCCTAGGCCACCACGAGCTATGGGAGACGTGGTCTGGAGAAGGGATAAAAGAGAGAAACAAAACATGGCAGTGCAGAGAGGAGGACAGACAGACCAAGTATGGGACAGCCTGGTTTTTAGCACAAGCAGCCAGGCAGTCTGAGTGCTGCATGTCCCAAACACAGGGCTGGTGGCTGCTCTGGGGCGTAATAAGGGTCACACACTTTCATCTCAGCTGATGAAACAGATGAAACTGTACCTTTGCACAGAACATTCTATCAGTAAAAAAGTTGGTTTGACAAATGGCTATTTTGCAGAGGAAAAATACAACCATTCAGAAAAGTTTCCCAAACAGCTCTTATCAAAGCATGGATAGCAAAAGCTAGCTGATAAAAGAAGTTTGATGTTACTTTTTTTTTTCAACCAAGCCTGGCAACAAAATGCCTTTAATAGATAGTAGCACACAGTCCACACTTGCCAAAGCAAAAATATTCTGCTATTTTTGAGAGCAGAAAATTTAAAAAAAAAATCCTGAAATTATTTGCTGCCAAAATAATGCTGATTCTAGGGCTGTCTCAGAGGCATGGTTGATCAGCTGATGGAAGAGATGCAATGTAGTTTTCCAATTATAACCTTTTCCACTATATCTCAAATTCACCTTCTAACACTCTCTTCTTTTTCATGTCCATTGTGGAATAGGCAGGCCATTAACCAAGACATACTTGAATTTTGCTGCTTCCCAGCTAATAATTTTCTGTGGGATGGATTTTCAAAACCTTCTTCACAGTAGAAACCTATTATCATTTTTGGATGTGACTTAGCACCACTGGACTTTGGTTCCTCACGGAGCGAGTGAAAGAGGCAGTGATCATTTAAAGATGGTCACAGAGGCCAAACTCAATTTGCAAAAGCAGGGAAGATAATTAAGCCACATTAATTTTTACTGATGTATGTTAATTTATGGAGATTTTAAGTCATCAATCTGAAAAAGAAAAGGGATAAAGGGATACAAAATTAAAGTACAAGCTCTGCTATAGATAAATCAAGGTACAGAACTGGAAGTCATGGTTACTGAGCTGTGTTTTCACTTCTGCCCTGTGCAGGGTCACTTATTGCAAGATACTTTCTGCACCCCCTTTCTGAGCACTATCCATAAATCCTTTTTCTCAGTACCTCTCCTTAGACTAGAAATCCCTCAGAGTAGTAATTACCTCGATGTGTTTATACAGCACTGAGTACAACAGTGCCCTGCCCTCTCAAGACAACAGCGAAACAAACAGTGATAAAAAACCCAAGGAGGTGTCCAGCAGCTCCTCCCCAGAGCATCAATAAACACAAAGGAAAAGGTCCCAGGACTGTTCACAAAAGCATCATTTCCAACACAAAGTTCTCTTTAAGGGCAGGAAATACCTGGGGTGTAGAAGCCTGTGTCCCCCTGAACCTTGCCAACCCAGCTGCAGGGGCGTCACACTTGCCCCAGTGTGACACAGGACACTTGGGCAGTGCAGTGCAGGGCTGGCCTGGGGACACCCTGGCTGTGACTCCTGAGGGTGTTCTTGCCCAGATGTGGAACAGGGCCTACCACAGTTCTAAGACACCTTGGGCTTTGGCAGGGCAGGTACTGTTTTTTCTCCCACAGAAGTGAACACTTCATACCTATTCCTGGTGAATCTACGTCCTTAAAGTCAGTCCTGAAAATGAGAAGAGTCTGAATTAACTGGTCCTCACCTGAGGAATTCTTGCCTAAGAGCAAGAAAGGTATTCTCAAGCGGTAGTAGACACAGGGGGGAGGGATTTTTTTCTAAGTTCAGGGAGTGTAAATCCACTTCCTTGACCTCTCTTGGCTCTATCTCCTGTGCCACTATGAGCTTGCCCTCTACCTTCACTGCCTTTTTATTTTTTTTTAACAAATCTCATGAGAGCACTAAGCTGATAGAAAGGATTTTTATTAAATCTGGCAACTCACAGTAGTGTCACAGAGTGAAAAATACCAATCTACAGAGCATGGAAGTGAGGAAAGAAGTGTGAGATGCAGGCAATTACAAAATATTAATTTGACAGCAAGGGCACAACTTTTGAAGAAAAGAACAATATACGGCAGACAAACAGAAAAAAGGAAAAAAAATGTAGCATAAGCTTACCAAAGAGAGATCATACGAGACTTAGCTAGTACCTTCCTCTAAAAAGATAACTCATTTTCTAGATAAAGGGCACACAAGAATGGAGACCATTCAAACTTCAAATAAAGCATTGGTTATAACATCACAGGGGAAATACTCAAAATTGAGAAAATGGGGATTATCAGAGGGACTGAAAGCAGTTATGAAACCAACTAAGAGGTAACAGATTGCACTGGGGAAGGGTGAACCAGTCTGGAAGGTAAAAATTGGCCAGGGGAATAATTTTCTTTATTATTTAAATTAATAGCCTCTGCATGACTTCTGGAGCACACCAATGTGATTTGCTGATGATATGATGTTGGAATGAACTGCCATCCTATGGCTAAGCTGGCACATTTTGCAGCCAAAATTAGCTGGGTAAAGGCCCAGGGGACAGAGCTGAGCAGGTTTCTGGGCAGTAATTTGGGATCACTGATGAAAACACCTTTCATGATTTCACTGTGTGAAATAATGGCAGAAAAAGCCTCGGGAGCACAGGCAGATCATAAAATGGTTTCAAATCACCTGTCTGAAGGTGCTGTTAGAAAGTCAAACCTGCAGAGGTGACAGTGAATGATGGACAGGACTCCCACGGGATGGGCACAGTCTAGGAAGCAAGAGGGAGCTCAAGTGTCAGTGCAATCTCCTGTGGCCAAGACAGAAAAACATATGAACTAGGGCTACTTGAATAAGGCTAGTGGCCAGCCCTATTTAGGACAAGAAATTAAAATAACTTGCCATGTTTTGCATTGCAAAACAAAAGCTGAGAGGGCACACAGCTTCTCCTCCTTTCTCAGAAAAATCTGAAGAGGTATTTAAACCAGTGTTAACACAAGCATGGCTAGATCTGTCTCCACTGTAAATAAATTTAGTCTGAAAGCATGATAGTTACTAAAAGGAGAGGTAGCAGACCCTTGCAGTAGGAGTAAAATGAGGAGGAAATATATGCTGTTTGGGAAAGCAAGAAATACATCATCTTTTCCCTATTGCAGCACAATTTCTTTAAACTATTGGAACCATCAACACTGCTTCAGATTACTGAAATACAGTGAAATTGTGACATGATATTCTCCAAACATTTTTAAACACAGAAATTATTGCCAGTTTAAAACTAATGCCTTTCAAGACTGAGAAATATTTTCTCCTGTATTTAAACTTGGATATTTAAGCCAAGAAACAGAAAGTATCAGTATGAAGACACTCCCTCATTCTACTAGAACTATCTTGATCCAATTAAGACTGAGGCAACCTGCACTAGAAATGGATTACACAACCATTCAAAGATAAGGAACGCACTGCTAATGGGGGAAGACACACAAAAACATCACTCCATTGCTGCTCTGTCAGTTCTGAGCCACCTGGGAGCCATGCAAAATGCCATCCAAGAGCAAACATGAGAACAAGACTGACAGCTGTACCAAGAACTGGAAAACTCAATAGGGTATTAGTCTTAAGGAACAATATAATCTGTGCCCTTTCTAACCTTGTTTCGTTTCACAAGCTGTAAAGGACCACTTGTTTTTCTCCAGGAGATAAAGACACTTCTCACCTGTCTATTGCTTTGCTGATGCCCCTGTTTTGCTATAGACACCAGCCTATAGTGTAATATTTTTTTCAAACGTACTTTAACTCGTACACATCTAAGTGGACTTTCAGCAAATCCTTTCAGCTTTCAGAAATCCTTTCATCTAACTGTGCAAAGAGCTTTTACCAGAAACATACTATTATTTTTCAACTATATTAGCTGGTTTAACAAAAGATGCTGCTTTTGCTGCCAGCACCCTCTGACCATCAGAAAGGAGGGCCAACAAGGCTTTCAGGCTGGAAAAGGTGATCTCTTGGGATAGGCAAATTGAAAAACTCATAAGGTCATCCTGCCAAAGATGCAGAATACTATTGGAGTTTCCTCATTTCTCAATAAAATGCACAACTACTTGGTGGAGAAGTTTTGAAGTTCTAATCACCATTTTTATGGTAGTTTGGATAGACTTCCAGAGCAAAAATTGCTTCTTTCCATTACAGAGCACAGTAACTCCTCTAGCGCTGTCTGCCTAAACAGAATTTAATATAAACCAATAAAAGACAGACAGCTAACAACAAAACTTAAATCTAGTGTTTTGAACTTGATCTCTTAGGAGAAGTTTGGGTTGCTTTCCAACTTACAGGGATAAAAGAGTAATAATCCTCCTAGGATATCTAGCACAGCAGAAACTTTGGATGCTAGTACTCATTTCCTGCTTCATCGCAGAGGAGTTGCTTCATTTCTTGTTATTTATGAAATTTCCCCTAGACATTTTGTGAGTTTCCTCATGACCAAGTCTTCAGAGGAGCTGTAAAAATGTTCCAACTCAACAAACCCCCTTCATGAAAAATGGACTTTCAAAATAAGTAAATAAATATATACATTGCTATCCAAGAAAATGTCACTTTTGACAGGATGGTCAGATTTTCTGTTTATTAATGAAAAAACACTTCAAAATAAATTCTGGGGATTCTCTGTCTTTAAAAACATACTGTCAACAACACAAATTTGGAGTTGTTTCCCTTTTATATCCTTGAATCTAGACAGAATCAAGGAACATCAAGAGGAGAAAGGGCAGCACCGACTTTCACTCTCTCACATTTGTGTTTTCAAACTTAGAAGAGGAAAATTAATTATCAGTAACTTGCAATGTTTTGAAATTTCCACCATTAAAAACTGCAAAGGCACAGAATTAAATAATCCCACTTATTACACTACCCATTTCCCAAGTATTCAAAAGGCATGTTAAAAGGTAAGCAGCAAAACAAAAAATACCTAGGGGTGACTATTTGTTTCAATAACAGCACAGAGAAAAGAGGAGAGGGGGACCAACTCTAAAATGCAAGGACACAGAAGATAGCACAGGATGTCTGGAGAGAGGGAAAGCTCCAGTCTTTCCATTCCTCCTTCCATTTCTGCATACACACTCATATGCATTTAAATAAGATTCATCTGAGAGTGCAGCAGTAGATGTGGATGTCAAGCTACAGCACAGTCCCCATTTCCTGGCTTAGTCTGAAATAGTGTGACCCAGCACGAAGGTTCATACATGTACTACACTGCTGTATACAGGGCAGAGGTACCTAGGGGTGCTAAGCCCTGGGGATGGCTAGGAGAAATCTGCTTTTCTCCATGGCCTAGGTTAGGATTTTGTGACACACATCACTTCCATGTATGCCATTTCTCAAGGTTAAAACTGCTCAGTCACTCACCAGTTAAACCCAGGATCAATGCTAAGAGGGATTTACTACTTGCCTCAGTGCATACATCTGCAGTGGTCAAAGAACGTATTGGAAAATCTGCCTCTCTGAGCAGAGTTTTTCTTCTTTCCATTAAAGAACGGAAATGCATTTCTTTCAAGGATACAGTCTAGATATGAACATATGTGAAAAACAGTTATTAATATCTACAACGTCATGTAAACATAAACAGCAATGAATACAACCCGTGGTATTTGCAGGATGAGTAGAATTAGCAAACTAGAGAATAAACACCTATTTTTGTCTTTCCCCAATACATCAAGTGTCAGTTCAAGTAAATATTTTCCCAGAAATTATCTTTTCTAGAAAATTTAGCTTGCTCTACTTCAGTTTAATGTGCAGGTGTATATATATTTAAATTTTGAAAGGTTTTATTGGTTCAGTTTGGGTGCACAGGTTGTTTGCAAGCAGCTGGAGACACTGGATAGCAAAAATAATCAAAGCAAGGCAGATCAGTCAGTGCTCATCACACATGGATTGCTGCCTTATAAATTCACTTATTTGACAGCTGACACAGACTCTTGTCCCCTGAAAAGCTGGACCGAGTGGCAAAATCCACTCGGAAAGGCCAGACTGCTGCCAATGGAATCCTTCATGCAACCAGGCTGCAAATCACAGAGCTGACCTGTGCTCCTCAAAAATAGTGGGAAAAAACTAGGGAGGGCTCAGTAAGCAAGCAGCTGGAATATCGTAAACCTGACTCTTGGGCTCTGTGTCCAGTGCTGGGATTTCGGAATGAATGGTTTGCTTTTTGCAAACGTGGTGTTACATTTGCTTACTTCCCACTCTGCGAGAGAATTCCTGCTACTCAAAGTGTTTGCTACAGTGTGGAAGGCAAACACAAAAAGACAGATGCAGAGGGAAAGGAGTACATCTGACACAGATGTTGTATGAAATTCATACTTTCAAAAGAGCTTCACTGCTCTTCTCATGAGGAATTGCAGGAAGCTGAGTCCTTTTGGAAATTTGGCTCCTAAAGCTACAGTAATATTAAATAAATAAATAAAAGCAGCGTATTTTCTCCAGTGCTTTACTTTTATTACCGACTTCATGGGAAACACATTTTGGCCAATTTGAACTGTTTCTCCTGTCCTCTCCCCCAATTCCTATGCTTTCTCTTGACACCTGAAGATCAGAGACACCAACAGTAATTTTCCCACTGACAGCAACTTGGGTCTAGATTGGGCTTTCTGTTTTCATCTCTCTCTGCTATTTTCTTCCTGGGAAAACACACAGCCTAAAATTTTTGATTAAGTCAGGCATATGAGTTGTAAACAAGGGAATGAAGAGATTCCCCCCCTACTTTTCTACAAAGAGAAGATTACTTATATCTCCATCCCCTTGCCTTGAAAAGGTGGTTCACTGCCTCTAAAGGGTCTCAGCAGACTGTTGAGAGAAAGACAAAGTGGCCCATCAAAACCTCCCTACGTTTAGTTTAACCAGTGTAGTCCTCTGCAGGTGGAAAAGGACTTCACTGAGACTTTAACCTCTTTCCTGTTCCAAATCACTCTTAAGAGTTAAATTTCTCTGCCCAAAGTGCAAATTAACATGCTAAAAAGACTGACTCTGATGGAATGGAACCACCAGGTTTATCTATGGAGCCCCAAAGACTCTTCCCCAACATGTATTTGCAAACTGGCAGTTGCATAAGAGCAGAAGAAGCCCTGAGAATTGCATGTGTGATAATCACAGCGTAATCACTGCTGATGAAACTTGATGTTCTTCTATAATCACTGCAATTTTAAGTGGATTGAGTGCCATTTAAGTGACAAGAGTGATATGATGGATGAAATATATGCTTCCAAAGTTTCATCAGCTTCTTTGACATTCATGGCATGGAATGCTTAGTGGCATTTAATGTTTGTAAATCTTTAGAAATAAGTTAAATATGTTAATTACCACTGGAAAAATCTCTCAAGCTGAAGTACTCAATGACTATATTGCAGTTGTCCTTAGTGCTATATTCTTTTCTTCTTATCCACTAAGTAAACATGACATATCAGGTCAGTGATTACACTCAGGATTTGCATTTATTTTCATCTGTTAGTCCTTCTAGGTGAGTCAGTGAGCTGGTACCCAGCTTGCACTGGCTGCCTTCCCCTCACCTGTATGTTGGGTGACCCAAACTCCTGGCACTGGTGCTGCACTGCATCAGTGCAAGGTGCCACATGCTCCCACCCTTGTTCTCTCACACACGTGGGTACTGAGCACAGCAGGGCCAGAAAAGCCTCTATGCCAGCACACTCACCAACCAAGGCCAGCCCAGCACTTCCATTTCCTCTCCCAGGTGCATCAGATCACCTCTGGCTTTCACATGGAACAAGGGTCAGGGACCAAGCCCAGCAAAATGGCTACACTGCTTTAAAAAAAAAAAATCTAATCTTAAAAAATTGGGATTGAGAATGGGGGAAACACTGAGCGTTATCTGATGGAAGGCTGCAACATCTCGCAGTAAAAACAGGTGACAGAACAAAGCTGTTTTACTGATGGCATCTTACTCAAGCATATGGGACTCAGGAGGCCTGCTGGAGAGAAACCATCTGCTAGCCATCCCTCAAGGGAAGTGCTCCCTGTTTCTGCACCCCTCCCTCTGAAAACTCTGGACAAAAGATTGTATAACCCAAAATGGCTTCCACCCTAGAAATAAAAATCAAATTTCGTCACGTGTAACATAAGATAGTTGCTCTGAACCAGGAACAGAAGTTATCAGAACAGGGCAAGCGATCAGGGTATGAAATAACTCAGCAAGATATTCAATTCTTGGCATCTCAGCAACAATTTAAAAAATAATCCAGGTGAGGTTCCTCTAAGAATTGTTGGCAATGAACAAGAGCAACAATAGGTCAAGGCAATTGACTTTTTACAACTTAAAAAATCCTGTCTGAAAATTACTTGGGATATTATTTAAGCATTTTAAAAACAGGTAAGATATCAAAATGAAGCAGGACGTTTTGTAGATTAAGCCTTCGCAGTCCCTCAGTGATTACTTTCCCTCCCCTCATTATTGGCTTCTTTAGAAGGCAAAATTACTTCATTTTACAAAACTGGCACCCCCAGCTCCTTTATTTTCAAGTAAAGGCAAGAGAGTTAAGGGTGCATATGCATGACTAGTCTGGAAACAGCGTGAGGTATCTGACTGGCAGGTCAGGCTGCTAATTCAACTCTTACTTTCCTTGAATTTTCAAGAAATTATCTTTAACAATAAGGCCCCAAATAACCCCACTCTGCTAACAGGGTGAGGAAGATCAGGATGGAAAACCAAAATCCATTTTAAGCAGCACACTGGGCACTGACCAGAAACTTAGCTTGTCAAAGTCAGCCCTTAGCACTGTCACACAAAGTGGCCTGCAACTCGTGAAATGAGCTAATACTAAGTTAATGCACTGAATATTTACTCCATTCTCATAACTGTCATCAGTTGTTATTTGCAAATTCCAAGCTGCAATTCACATTTATACAACTTGAACTTAAAGCCCCCCTTGCCAGGAGCCTTATTAAATTTAGGCAGGCTCCAGCAGGCAGAAAAGCCCAGCTACCTGGCCTTATTTGGGAAAGAGGCCTCTGAAACAGGAAAGGGACTAAAAAGCATTCTGGTTTGGCAACAAAAAGCACATGCTTCACCTTGAACACAAGCCTTTTCCTAATTTTAAGCACATGCTCAAGTGCTATGCCAAACAAAACCTAAAACCCCGTCCTGCGAACTCTTACATATTACATTACAGCAGCTTCATTGACATTGAGAAGAATTTGGTAAATTCATTGTAAACTGTTCATGAGGATGTTTTCACCATTCGGTCCTACACAATTCCAGACCAATGAGAGATTTGTAATGCTGATATTGCTTCAGAATATTTCCCTTGTAGGCTGAGACTACTTCCATCACATACAGACTACATTTTATGAGGAAAATACTGGCAACTTTGATATGAAGAAAAATCCTCTGGGCTATATCATTCCCTGTAATAAAATAAACTCAGATAGAAGTAAAATGGAAACTTGAAACAAGTAATGTAACTGAGCTGCATCGTAGAAGCTATTTACAGGCTTGAAATAATCAGATCAATGTGCAAGTAAAAAAAATTTGCAGTTAAAGGGACAGATTTCTAAACCAGGTCAAAACAGGAGTCAGAAAAGGGTTCCTAAATGAGCTTGGTCCTCATTTTTAAGCTTCTGTATCTTAATACTGGATCCTTACAGTTCCTGGTGCTCATCATGGTGACTGATTGATACTGAGCACCTCTCAAGACCCAAAGAGGTCTGAAATGGCAGTCTACTAATATTTTCCCCTCTGTCCTTTGGGTACAGTATCACTCTGCATGGAAGGCAGAGAGGCAGTCATAATTTGCTTGTGTTGGAGCTAATAGGAAAGAATAAAGTTCCTCTTGAAGGCTGTCACCACTAATGTGACCCTGTCTCATTTGTGCCTCTAACCCAAATCTATGGACTATTCCATCTGACCTTTCTAAGCCTGAAGCAGTGACTTCATTTGCTCCATCCAGCAAGAAATAAACCACCAGCTCAGAAATGGATTTAGTAACATCAACAGGAATACCAGCTGAATAACCAGCTCTTTGATTATTATTACTTGAACAAACATTCCTGATGCCAACATATTTCTGAGATGGAAGTGAGGAAATTGTTCCCACACCTCATACTGTGTAGCAGTTATGCTAAAAATTATACAAGTACTTTCAAGTACAAGACAAAGGATCACCATATCTGGTTTTCTCATGGAAAGCTGTATTTTTTGAGAAGAGAGGAAGCACCAGGTATATGGCTCAAGAGATATATTACTTAGGGGGAAAAAAAAGGAGAAGTTGAGAATACTCTAATGCAATGTGTCATTTTCCACAAGGATTTATCATAACTCTACTGAAATCAGCAGGGACTTTGACACTGACTTTAAGAGGGATAATATTTCACCCTGAGTTTTCAGACACTGATCTGATCAGGTTAAAGTTTCAACATATCATTTTCCTATTTGTAAGGAGAGGGAAAAAAAAGAAGAAAAAACCCAAGCCATTCCATTCTCACAGAGCTAACTCACCAGGACAATTTTCTGACTTCAAAGATTTTTCATTTTAATCCTTTTCAGAAACTAATGGCTTCATTTGATGATATCCAAAAACTTATAAAAGAAGTCTCAGTGGTAGATTCTTAAATGTATGTGTTTAAAAGTTGCATCACAATTTCTTCTCCCTACCTGCATTTGCTCCAGAGATAGGGTCAAGCATCCAAAAGCAGAAAAAGAGATTATGTAAAACATTTTTCCCCCAAGACAATCTGCGGAAAATGAAAGCTTAAAGAAAATAAGCATCTGCAGAAAATTAAAATGTCAGTGGTTTTCACTGAAAATTTAAAGTTTAAAGCTATTCTCTCAGTGAGTTTTTTAGCAGTAGCTCTTCCTGTCTCAGCCAGCAATGCAGTGGTAACAGTCTGCAACAGGGGTGCAGGAGTTGTGGACACTGCTAGTTGGGCACTCTGTTCTGCTCCAAAGAGTATCTCCCATGGCATTTTCTTAGAAAAAAATCACCAAAATTACAGCATCACAGAATATTCTGAGTTGGAAGGGACCCACAAGGATCATCGCGTTAAACTCTTGAGTGAATGACCCATATGGGGATCAAACCCAGTACTTTCATGTTATTAACACCATACTCCAAACAACTGAGCTAATACTAAATTAAACATTCAAGGAAGTCTGAAAGGTTGGGTCTGAAACTGAGCACAAAAATAGCTTTGGGCAAAACAGCCACCTTTTCCCAGTTCAGTCTCATTCATAACTTGCAAAGATCCCCATTAGGATAATAAAGTGGAGAAGCCCATAGAAAATCTGTAAATAGTCCCAATGAAATTCACCACAGCATTGTTGGGCAAAAAATCCCCAGTTGAATATATGCACTGAAGTTGGGCTGGGAGCCTGAGTGTGCCACATTTTTTTTCACCAGAAGTGGAAGGAAGAACCTCACCAGGGTAACAGGAGCAGAAATCATCCTTTTCAGAGATGACCAAACTAACTATCACTAAGGCTATGTGTTACACATGAAGCACAGCATCATGGGCCAGCACCTACAGGAAAATTCCTTTTAGGATTAGAAATCTCAGGTGTTATCATCCAAACCACACCATGAACCCTTCCCATTCCAACCCAGCAATCAAACTGTGAAATAAGAAGAAAATATTTGAAGCAAACTACTGTACACACACTCCCCCAACCTGGGCATGCCAAAGCAGCCTCTCTTCCTGGCTTGCAGACCTGCCCCATACACGTTACCACTGCTTGAACTCTGAGCTTTTTCCAGCTTGTCTTGTGAGTGAGCCTGGCTTACACCATGCTCCAGCTGGAGATAAACTCATGCATTCATTTAGTGAAAAAACAGCATGGCTGTAAATTTGCTTTTGTGGCAGTTAAAAATAGAGGGTTCTTTTGAAAGGTTGCATTATAAGATTTGAGGTAGAGCCCCCTGAGCTGGCACTAGTCTTCTAAATTAATCAGTGCAAGGATTGCTGAAATCCTGGCAGAAATCCTCCCTCTGCCTGGCTTAATCCTGAAGGTTTTGACCTGGAAATTCAGAAAAAATCTGAATTCTGTTGGTTCCCCCTCCAGTCAGGTGAACGTAGAAAACCAAGCCTTTTTAAAAATATATCTTAAAATGTTGCACAGCAAACCATGCACACAGACACACAGTTTCCACCTCAAAACCACACAGACTAGTTTTCAGGGTAGTGCTTTGGGGCTGAATCCTGCCAAATCAAGAAAAGAAAGAGAGAGAGGAAGAAAGCAGAAGAGATGGCTTGTAAAGAAAGTATTTTCTGGGCAGGAAGTCAAGACTCCAGCATGGGTGTCCTATTTATTGGTCTCCTGTGTCTGGACAGCTGATGAAGAGCTCTCTGGAAGCAACAAAGCCTTGAAACATCACATGCACATGATACTTTAATTTTGCATTTAAAAGCTTTCTTGAAATAGGCAACCATTTTTTATATCAAAGTATTTTCTTTCAAATAGGAGTTTTGTTCCTGTTATTTACCAAAAAAAAAAAAAAAAAAAAAGTAATTTTCAAACCTGGCCCAAATGTTCTCCTTTTCAGGATAAAGCCACACTAAGGCAAAATTTTTTATACTTCTGCCCATATAACTACTCTCTGGAATTCAATTTAATTTCTGCTCTCACTTTCAATAACTCTTTAGATAACATAAGAAGTTTCTTCTTTCAACTGTGCCCCACTTTAGAGTCACATTATTTCCTCCTGGCCATGAGACTGGTTTGTGTTTAATATACTGCTACTTTTCAGCTGCCTCTCTGGGTCTCAGGCTTTGGCAAAAATTTGGCTGTGATTAACAACATGCTCTTCATTTGCCCTTTTCACCCGTGGATGTGTCAAGCTAAGATTTTTTGTTTCCACTCTTCACTGTGTTGTTGGGGTTTTTTTAAATTTGTTTTGCATCATCTAACTCTGCTCTGAATGCTACAATACTTTACGAACCTAGAAAGCATTTGGTTTATTTTTCACCGTGAGGTATGCTTCACCCTTTGAGATTGTGAAATATGGTGACTGTCGTATTCAGTAAGTGTTTTGATGTTGCAGTATTCAACAAATTCAGAAGATTTTTCCAAGACAAACCAACATCACACTGGCCAGCTCTCACAAGCCTCCAGCCCTTCCTGTGAAAACCAGCAATGGCAATCCTTGCCATCGCCAACAAAACATACTTTTATTGGCCTTTCCAAAGGCAGATCCAAATTATGGCCCCATTATTTCAGGAAGAAAAGAATTCATTGCAGGGAAGGGCCATGCAAACCAGGACACTGGAGTCATGGACACAGCCAGGGAAAATCTAGATTGCCAAAACCAATGTGGGGGCTTTCCTTAAGGCATAGTTTCTGGGGCTCCCTTTGGACCTTCCCACTTGTATGGCATGTGCCAGTAGGGATGCTGCTGCTGCACATTTTGTTTCTTGGTCAAGCAGAGCTCAGTTTTCAATAAACCCATCTGACTTCAAGTGACATCGAGAACAAACCTCTTTTTCCTCCTCTTTTTTCTCTCCCCTTTCTCCTTTGCCCATAAATCAAAGAAGAAAGGATCAAATGGACAAAACAACAAAGTGGTAAAGTGCTCACTTCAGGGTTGCAGCCAATCTAATTAATTTTTCATTTAGGTCTGATGTATTAGAGGCCAATCAATCAAGGATTATGTTTACAGAGTTGTAGAAAGAGAGGAGACCGAATCCTCATTTGTTGTCTAGGCTGTCCAAATTAGTCAGTTAAATGATCCTGGGGGAGATCATAAAGGATATGAATAGGTTCTTGTAAGTACCTTTCTTTTAATTACAGACCAAACAGTCAACACTTCCTGCAGTCCTTGACTTCCTGCCTGAAGGGCAGAGCTGGCTTCTTGGAAGCCAGATGGACAGTGGTGACTTGGGCCACCCACTTTTGGGACAGTGCAGTTTCTTCATCTCTGAGAGCATCAATGTAGCCCATTTGGCTCAGGATACCTATCCAGCAGGAGCATGCAGTAGCTGGAATCCAGCAGGTCCACCAGATCCAATGAGCTCCAATATTTCTTGTTTCTAAGGGAGCAGAAAAAGGACTATAAAACTGCAATCCCATTTTCAGGCCTGTCTATATTTACAAAAATTTTAGGGAAATCGTAGTCAAATCTGGCTGTGCTGACTTTAAACTTTTGACTTAAAAGCCCTTTTTGAGCTGGACTTAGCAGATTGTGCCCACAACAGTTTTGTTACTGCAGCTTCCAGTGCTTGACTCTAAATTACAGCTTCAACAGGGGCCTTCTGGTTCATTCCCTCCAGAGTGCATGACCTGTGAGGTACCTGTTTTGTCTTTAATAATTTGCTGGGGTACACAGACAGTGCATGGCTCTTACAATATTAATGATCCTTAATAGCAAAGAGTCAATGTAGTGACAACTAAGTAGATAGATGGCTTCAAATGACCTGATAAACACAGGAGAAAGATGAGATGAAGAGTCAGATGATTCGGTCAGTCTGACATGACCTTTTGCTACAATTGTTTGACAAGGCAAGTTCCCAAGGACGTTTACAGACCTGAGATGACCAGCACTGAAAGGTCACTTCGTGGTCAAGAACCAAGCAGGATGCTCCTACTGATAGACACTGCTTGAGTGGGGGCAAGACAGAGCCAATCCAAAGGCAGCTCTTCTGCCCTGCAACATTAGTGCCGAAACACAGACCTAGTGCCTACGGGGTGCACTTTGCATGACAGATGCCAGACACAATAACCAGAGCTTTCTGCTGTAATTCTTCAGGAGAAATGCAGTTTTGATAGCTCCAAATATTTCAAACGCCTTATATTGCTATTATGACTTTGAAATTTCAGCAATTTTCTCCATAAAAATCTCAAATCAGTAAAAATCTCAGTATGATAATGCAACAGTGGCATAAAATGCCATTCCTTAAGCTCTCTCCTCACCTGCTGGGGCAATGTACTTGCTTGCTACACAATGTGTTTACATTTCTGTAAGTTTATGGAAACCTCTTGTTTTGCATGTATGTTCAGTATCTCAGGGAACTGAGGGCACAAGGAGCAATAAATAACAGAAACAGAAGGGACAGGGCCCTTTTTAAATATGCCTGATTTCTATATTTGAGAACGGAGTTTGAGTGCGCTCATATTTGGCTTTTATTTCTAACTCACTGATTGGCCATGTTTAAATCACAAAAAGCAGAAGGCAGCAGTAGCCCCAGATAACTGCATCCTGATGCCACCAAAAACATGCACAGGTGTATTTCAGATATGCTGGCACAGAGTGCCACCCTGACAGCCATCCTGTCCCAGCCTTGTTGGACTGGAGCCCTGTCTCCTTTAGCAAGGCAGAGTCTCATCCGTATCAGTTCAAGTTGATGCAGAGCAGCTTTCATGTAGATAAACTCTGGCTTCAGAGGGACTAAAGTTCTTCCACAAATGTCTGGGAGTCTGATTGCTTTAAGCAACATGTGAAAAGAAAAAACTGCTGAAATTTTCTCCACTGACCATTTCTATTGTACCCAAATCAGCTTTTTCAACAAGGTAACTGTACTTGATGTAATTTAAATTCCTTGAAAATGTGGTCAAGCATAATCATTGAAGTCAAGCTGCCTTGAAAATCCAATACCTACAGACACACTAAAACCATAAAATCTGAACAAAGCAGCTAACAAAACCAGACTTAAACCAGAAAAATCCATTTAAGAACACCCGTACTCACACACTGCACTGATGTGTGGTATCGACATCACACAAAACACACATTTGGATTTTTAAAAAATTGCTTTGGATCAGCGAATTACATGCTCCTGTGTTTTGTGCAACTAGTTATTTCCATGTCTAGTAAATAAAAATCAAGTTTAGTCAAAGCCTGCCTGTTGCCCTTAGAGGGGATGTCACCTGGCTTTAACTGACAATTAGCCCAGGAAAGCGGATGCAGAATAGCTGTAATTATTGCAGCAGGACAAAGGTAGGAAGGGTTGGGGCCTGAGTTCACTCAGAAGGGAATAGGTGAAAAAAACTTTTCTCAAAGGGACACTGATGCAGTGGTGGAAAGCATTTGCCCAGGGCTTGCAATTTTTGCCAGGTTTTTCTGTTTTGCTGATTTTTAATTTTTTTCTCCTTTTATACAAATGTGCCTTGCCACTTTAGGTAGTACACATACTGGTGGGTCCCAGTTCTTGGGCCCCAGTTCTATTTGTGCCCTAAAACTGGACCCTGTGTGATATAAGAGTGGTTGCTAGTGGACTTTTATCAATATGCAGGCACACACAATACATACCTAACACTTCTACTGCTTTAATGTGAATATTATAATCTGGAGGTAGACGAGCCTCTGGTACCACATATCTGCAAACCACAGGAGACCTGTCCTCACAAATCACACCCAGTGAACTCCAAGGTCTTTGAGCAAGCAAATGGAAGGGAAGCAGCTTTTCCTTGACTCCAAGGCACAAGTCACCAGCACGACCCCATTGGCACTTAGGTTTCCTTGCTGGCCTGTTATGGGAAATGAGGAGTAATTTGACCCCACTCCAGAGGCTGTCATGAGCCCTGGTGTGGTTTTCCTCCTCTAAATGCATATGCTGAACCTGATATACAGGCAGGAATAATGGCTCTGTGGCAGATGGGAATGTCTTTTGGGCTTACTGCAGGTGCACCCTCATGAGCATTTGTCTGGCAGGGGAAAAATGTGAATCCACAGTTTCTCTGTGCAAGGTGGTGTCTGCATAAAACCTTGACAACAGAGAGCTGTAAAATGATGCTGCGTGGTTTCGTGTCTGCCCTAAGCGGATTCATGGCAAGATGGGTGGCTATCAGTCCCTAAAGCCATAATTGAAATCCCTATGGGCTCTAATGAGCAATCCTCTTCCAGTCGCATTACAGCTGTAATGCTATATATGGGATTTAGCCTTTTAATTATAAGTCTGGAGTAAAGCTTTAATCCAGTGTTTGTGTTCCTCAAAGGAAACTGGTTTTGGAGTGACATAAATTCACATTGTTGGACTGAGAAAGTTGCTTTAATCCTTGATTGTTTATACTATTCTTTTTCTTAATAAGACAAAAAAAACCTGATTAAAATAAAGCATAAAAAAAAAAAAAAAGGAGAACTTAGTTGGCAGAGTATTAATTCCCTCCCATTTGTGAAGCTATTTATCAAAAATGCTAAGGTGCCAGTAAAAAGTCAATTGGCCCTTCCTGGCAAGAGCTGTCAGCAGTCTTGAAAAAACAATGGTTATTTATCTTTGCACTTGGGATCAGGCAGAATGGGAACTAAATGCGAAGTGCTTCATTCTCCTTGCTTTAGTCAATTCCACATACACCCTCTCTTCTGGCAGAACAGTTGGGTATTTCTCACCAAATTCTTCCAGAAACTACCTAGAACCCTTCCTGCCTTCAGTCAGTTTTGCTGGGGGGAACATCAGGACAGAGGCAGGTCTCATCTACACTAAATTCTTATTTACTAGACACTGAAATACTTCACTGCACAAAACACAGGAACATGTCACCCACTGATCCAGAGAAATGCTTTCTGTCTCACTCTGCTGCAAGCTTTTTTCAGGCTGGCCTGCAACTCACGAAGTCTCTTGTTCCTGGGGGGCCAAGAAGACTCAGAGCAAACTTGGTGCAGGGAGGCACAGGCAGGAACAGTGCACCAGGTGCTCTCAAACATCAGATGGTGTGCCACGAAGCCTGAGGAATGGGCTAAATGATGTGTCAGTTGTCATGTGAAAGATGGCAAGAGGCCAGTGGAGGTGGACCATTCAGAAGATGAGTTTGAAGCTATGGGATTTGACTGACCTCCAATAAAGGTGGCAGGGCACACAAGGTGGGTATTGGCACGGTGGACATGCACATGGCTCCTGGCCATCAACAGAAGAACTGTGAAGTGTCAAGTGAAACTTGAGTTTTCCTTCCCAATCCTGCATGGAATCCTGCACTTCCCCCTCCCTAGCTCTGGAGCCTCCAGATGTGGTTTTTAAAAATTTTAAGATTTTTTTAAACTAAGTTGAAGGTATAATCACCAGCTCAGAGTCTTCCAAGGGTCAGGGGAGGGGACTTGCTTTGAGAGACATCCTTTGTTCTTGGGCCGCATCTTAAAGGCATTCCTTGCAACCACAAGGCCCAGGAACTTACTGTTCTTACGAATAAATCAATGTTAGAGGTTAACTTCTGAAAAAATCTGAATTTTTCATGCTGGCCACATCAGCATGTCAAGCGGGCCATGTTTATCTTATAGGACAGCTGAATGATATTTCTGACAGAGGACCTTATGCAGCTGCCCACACTTGCCAGGCCAGAGGTCTTTGGTTATGATTTTAAGTAGAAACCTGCAAAACTTTATTTCTCATAACAGCATCTGACACCACACAAAGCTAAATTGTTTCTGTATGCATTTGCCTACTGTTCTTTCATCACAACTGTTCAATCTTTATGAAATCACAACATGGAGAAAAAAAATACCATAGAGATGAAAGGAAGAAAGAAACCCATTCCACGGTGTGATAACCCACTTCAATATTCAATATAGAAAAGCAATTGCTGCCCACTCAGAGCAGATGATCCTTACAGTTCATAAGGACCCATCAAACGTTAGGTCCCTGGTCATACATACGCTTCCTTACAGCTTTGATCTCTAATGTTACCCAGGTGAGTAATTTCAGATACTTATAATGCACCTATAAACAGGCACCTGTTGTTATTTGAATTAAAACAGCACATACAGATGCCAGGTAAAGATTGGGGCTCACCTCTACTAAGGTATGTATAAGGCACCTGTACGCATACAAAAAAAAAATGCACTTTCAAGAGCTGTGGGCAGGGGTTTGTTCTTTTTTCCTTCAGTTTCCATAGCAAAATGGACTTCATCTCCTATGTCACAGACTCACACACCCTAAACAAGTTCAGAGGACCTCATCTCCAATGCTACTTGAAATAGTCAAGCAGACTAAAAGGCCAAAAAACCCTTGAAACTCTGCATAGGATTTCCCACAACACCTGGTTCACACACATCCTGCTGTGCCATCTGAATGTGATTTTCTCTTACTAATGGCTATTTGAAGACAAGTCCTGATTTTAATTATACTGGATATCACATAACATATGTGGGTGCCAGCCACTGTATAGTTCCTGACTGAATGAGTACTCATTTAGTAAGGTAACAAAATAGCTGAGTTTTTGCAAATGCTCAACAGTAGCACTAACTCCAGAGAAGTCCAAAGAACCAGAAGTGCAGCAGCACTAATATCTGTGTCTAAATGAGACCTGAGCTCCCAAATGGCCAGATGCTGTTAGGACCACCAAATTTATCTAGAATTCTGACACAGACTATGCAAGGCAAGCTGACTCCCTTAAGCAAAACAGATGTATTTCACAGAGTTGTGCTTTTTAAATTTTTGCCAAAGCAGAACTCTCTGCTATTGCAAATACTGTTCAAAGCTGGCTTTTAAGGAATGAGAATCCAGACAAAGGAAGCACGTTTCAATCAGTTCTCTATATGCAACCTGTCATCAAAAGAGATGGATTAACCAGAATGTGCATTTCTTTGACAGCTTAAAGGGCTTGGTGAACCCAAGTTCTTTTCCCTTCAATCTTGATGGTCTCCAGAAGAGATGTCTTTTTAATCCTTTCATCCACCTTTACAACATGCCTCCCAAACTCCACTGCAGCTCCCATCCACCAGATGAATTACTGCTGTCCTCCCAATCCAAAATCCATCCATTCCCAATGGTCAAACTGATCATGCCAAACACCTAAACAAAACAAATCATTTTATCTGGGTTTGGTGGTATCAACATACTATTTTTCTGTCTGATGTCTTAAAGGATATGGCAGAAGGACTGTCATTGTAAGACTGTACCTCTTATCCATACCCCATGTAAGAAAACTTCCCTGCTGCTGGACAGCAAGAAAGTTTCAGAGATAATTAACCATCTGAGGCCATCCATTATTTTAATGAGTCTGCTGAAGAGCACTGTTCCCTGATAAAAAGCACATGGAAGACAGTGGCCCTCATTATCTTCCAGACAGGAGCAAACTGAAAAAGGGGGGAAAAAAATCCTTGCACAAAAACCAGAGAGAAGATGTAGACAGCCTCTGATGTCATGTTTCAATTCCGTGAAGACAGAGGCAATGGTAATGTTGTCATTTTCCTGGCAATGACAGATGGTGGAGACTCATCTTACTTCAATGTTAAAGGTGGCGTAGTACCTGAAGCTACAGGCTTTGACAATCTCCATCCATTTGCAAAAGTCATCTTCAGAGAAGAGAAAGTTAAAACAGAGAGCACATGGCCTCACTGTCAGCAGCACCATTAATTGCCCTCAGTAAGGCTGTCTCCCTCCTCTTTGCTCCTGCTCTGTATTAAAGACACATGTCCAGTTTTCCACTCTGAAAGAACTTTTGCAAAGAGCTGAGGGAATTGCGCTGAGTTAGGACAGTACAAGCAGCAGGTCTTTATGGAAAAGGGGCCTAAACCACAGCCAGGCACAACACAGGGCACAGCAGCAACGTTTCCCATCCCCAGATGCCTAGCAAGGCTCCCACAGAGCTTCTGCCACCCAAAACATACGGCAGGCAAAACGCTGCCAAAAAATAACAAAAGTGCTAGCTGTGGCTGTGTAACTTCACATCCCCTCTACACAAGAAAAGATAATGTAGGCTGTGAGAAACACATCCTTGGGAAGATACAGAAAGGAGGGAATCAAAGGAGGAAAAACAAAGATGGGAGCAAACAGCAGCATCAGCAGACTCAAAGAGCTGGAAATAGTGCAGATGGTGAGCAGAAGAAAGGCCCCAGGAATCTGTTAACACATAGCATTTAAGCAAGCGGAGTCTGTGTGGACTTCTGAAGTTTTAACACCTCTGGCCTCCCAATACCATCAAACATCTGGCCAGAGGATTAGAGAGATTACTGAGATACACAAAGCTCAATATCAACACATATGGATGCAGTAGAACTAGTCTGTTAGCAACCAAAATAAATACAGGCCATCCTCCCCATATGTTCTGTGCTTGTAGAGTCCCCCCAACAGCCTTTCGAAGGTGGTCTTAAATGCTTTGGCAGCCAAGAATGCTCTCTCTATCAGCCTCGCCTAGTGAGCCTCCAAACATCTTATGCTGCATCCTAAACAAGGCAGATGAGAAGGAGCCCAGGGTGTGGGCTGTAGAAAGCTCTTGTTTGGTTGCAGCTGCAATGAAAGAAATTAATAAGCCAGAATTAATAAACGCAAATGCCTGTTTTGTTTGCAGCAGATCTGCAGTGGGACTCCACCCAAGAGAGTCCTCAAAATGGCTGTGAGTGTGCCCAGGGTAACTGTGCTGGACCGATTCCTGGCTGGAAGGTTTGCTAAGCAAGAGCAGTTCTGAGTGGAATCACAAAAAGAACTTGTTACAGAGTTCATGAAAGCACTAAATCCATTATTTCAGTATGTAATAAACATCATCCAAAGCAAAGAGATTATAAAGCGTAAGAAGAGCAGAAAATCCTGACGTGCCAAGTTATTTTCAGCTAATCTGCGTTAATACAGTAAACCAGCACATTAGCACGTAGGATTAAAGTGGAACCCCAAAGTCAGGCAGTTGGAAACGTTTTGTCCTGAAAGCAAAGATGATTGTTTCCAGCATCAGAACAGCAAATACAGCCCAGCCTACTGAGGTAGCATCCTGTGCTCCCACGTCTGAGGCAACAAAGCCATCTAAAATGGCTTGGCTGCTCTTCTGAGCTGTGTGTTGAGTAAAGTGGGATAAGCACAGAAAATAATTATATGAGCCACCTAGACAGAGAGGTTTGCAAATAAACTCCTCTATAGTCTTGGCCTCTCTTAAGCATTCCAAAACCTCTCAAGATGTCAGCAGGGCTTGCCTCTAGCCATGCCTAGCTCTAGCACATCTCCATTTTGGCAGCCTAAGCAAAGGGAAAAGAGAGGGAAGGGACATGACGAAGGTGGATTAGGAATCAGCACAGTGAGATCCACCCCCGTTTCCATTTATAACCAACATGAGTCAGGTACTGAAGTGCCAGAGCACTGCAGAGCATCCTCTTCTCAGCTTGCAAGCTATGCACCAAAGTACCAACGCAGAGCAGAAAGCACCCAACACCCCTCCTGTGCCCAACATTTACCCAACAGCATAAGACCTCTGGCAATAGCTTCCAGCAAGGAACAGGCAAGTCAACAGCCAAAAGTCCCCTGGACTATTGACTGTAGATCCAACTCCTCCTCCTACAAAGTCCCACCTGAAATTTAGGCTCTGTAAACAAAAAAACAAGTACCGAAATATTTGTTATGCAAACAAGATCTACAAAATATGGCAGGTCTGATGAGAATGCTCTGCCTGCATGAAACCAGAAAAATTTACCTAATTCATTAATAGTTTCACCATTCAAGTGTGCTATTTTGATTTCACTGCTGTTGAGCATTCAGACAACAACATCAGTATCTTCATCCATCTTCCCTAAGTATACAAACAATTGAACTTACTCCTGCTATAAAGGCATGAAAACAAGCCTATCGCAGACAGTTTTGCCCTCAGACTCTAGGGATTGCAGCCTGAGAAGTTTATGAATCAGCTCTGGGGTTTATAATCACTGTCTGGATTCATCTGTTACCACTTAAGTTTGTACTTTGGGAATGTATAGATCCCCTTCTGCTCTTTTGGACTCACCTGCTTCTATACAAGCTTACTGTATTTATTTTATATGTTGCCTGGAGGGGACACGCATGATGTCAGATATTATGCTTTTTGTGGGTTATCTGATAGGCATGCAGGAACTTGGGTCAGTAGCCAATAGATTATTTCATGCAGCCTGGTATACAAAGGAAATACCATTTATATAATGCATTATATTAAGCAGATGTTCCTTTTAATTAACTAAGATATACGGCCTGGCTACAACTCCTATTCCACATGTGACAATAAATAACTGGTGAAACTAAGTTGGAGGGCAGTTCTGATAAAGATGAGAACCACTTCAATGCTCCTGAATCACATCCTATGTAAAATCTAAAAGCCAGGACATGTGCAAAACTGCAATACAAAGTCCCCTCTTCACTCCAAAATCACTTGTGGAGATTTCATTCCAGTAAGAAAATGAAGTGCTATAGATTGGGTTGGTTTGAGTTGTTTTGTTCCTGGGACTGTTTCAGACATTTCTTACTCACAGGGAATGCTGAAGCTTTTCCAAACAGCTGGGAGGGTTTTATTATCAGAATATTCCTATGGCAGGAGTACCTGAAGTAAATCTGCTCCTTGCTTCTCTACTTGTTTATACCTCTTTGCACAAGACAGACTGGTATAGCAAAAAAAAAAAAAAAAAAAAAAAAAAAAAAAAAAACCCACCACCCCCCCAAAAAACCAAACAAACAAAAAACCCAAATGAAACCACAAACCAAAAACGACAAACCAAGAAACCTACGTGCCTGTGGATGACCCAATGTGGCACAAGGCATGACACCCTGAGAAAATAAATGGACAGATACAGTAGGCATTCACTGTGTCCTGGCAAAAATCCCATTCTCCTGCAATTAGGTGGGACCTCAGTGTCATGAAGAGTTTTTGATGTTGTTTTTCCTCTCTGCTGAAGTAAATGTGTTTGTCTACAGGGAGATACAAGAAACAGGAACAAGGAAGTCTCTGAATGCATCCAGCCTAATGATTCACCTGTGTATTATTCACCTAATTTCACAGTTCATAAACTTTAAAGGTTTCAGTTATGAATGGGCACAGTGGTTCTGGGATAAGAAAGTACTCATCCTCCATAAAGAACAGGAAAATAGGTTTATGTGATACTGCTCTCAGCTGGTTTTCATTCTCAAATGCAATATGCGTTAGAAGAGAGGAAACCCCAAGAAACCCCATCAGCCCTAACAGTGTCATCCAAACCAGAAAGATTCCTGCCTTATAATCTTGTTTGCTAAGAGACTCAATGTGTCCATTTTCATACACTCTCATGATTTGTATAAGGTGTATTTTCTTCTAGATAACAGACTAGAGCTGCAGTGTGAGTACCAGACCCAGTGTAAAGGTGGATCTTTATGCCACCACTCCCATAATTATAGAAGTTTTTCCTTCACTGGAAAATGACTGTGTCTCCTCACTGTTTACATATCTAGTTGGAGGATTTGAGCTGCACATTTACAAGGTATGTTGCAAGAGCAGTGTAACTGGAAAAATTAAATCCTAGCATTATTTGTAGACTGTGATCCATGTCATGGATGAGGTGCCCATGGCAAAAGGCTTTCTGTAACTGCAGAACAAAAAAAAAGTCAGAATAGAAACTCATCAAGTTCACTATTCCTATTTCTCATGAGGATTCCTGCTCTTCTCTAATCAGTAGCATTATGCAAGCAATGACTTAAATAGGAAGAGTTAAAAGAAATTTTATTCCAGAAATGCTTTTTAAATCCCGTTAACAGTTCACTGCTAATTTCCCTGGGCACATGAACAAAATTACTTTGAAAACATAAGAATCGGCTGGCAAATGTCAATGGCACAGTAATGGATACATCCTGGAATTTGCCCTATAGGCAGAAATTCACTTGCTGTCACCCCTCAAGCAAAAGCCTCAGTAAGCAGGTGGATTAGTAAGGTAAAGGTCAACATCTGTGTTCTGCTTTGGGATAAACAGGGGGAAATATGAATGCCCAGATGTCCCCAGACATTTTAGGAGTATTCTCACCTTCAGCCTCCTATCAGCTGACATAACTACGGCTATTAAATACCTGCCTTTGGTTTGCATGACCTGCCACCAGTCAAAACATGGCTGGGTGCTGAAAAGCATTGGAGAAACTTTAGCTTACGAAGGAGAAGGAACAGTCAAGGAGAATCTGCTCTGTAAAAGGTGGAGAAGGGCAAGGGAGTGTTAAAACCTATGATGGCAAGGGGTAGCCCTGGAAATGAAGAGTTTGGAGGCTGAAGGAAACCAGTTGTGCTGAGAATCACAAAGAATGGAGAGAACAGAATTATTTGTTGAATTGATTGAAAATAACAGAGGCCTGAGGTATTTAAGAAAACCAAGTAGGAAGCAAAGGGCACGGGACCTCCTACATAACTCAGTTCGCACTACTGTGTTCCCTGTGGACAGGGAACTCATGCCTGGAGCATTTGACAGAACAAACCACTATAACCATAAACTTTCATTCTCAAAAGTATCTTTCCATTGCTTGAAAGCATAAGACTAAGAATAACACCCAGCAATAGAAACATCTTAAAAGGCTGCCTGGTGCACTGCTGGTGTTTGGCCCTCCAACCTGGGACCTTCAAAAGTCTGCTCTTCAGGAAGAGACTGCCCGATTTGGGGTAAATGACAAAAATCAGTCGTCCATGGATGAGCCCTGTGTCACCTGATAAGCAAATAGTGGTCCACAGATCTCCAGGCTTTTTGATTCCTATCACTTGAGACATTGCAGTGACATTTTTAGAGATGCACCACCGCTGCTTAGAAAGGCAGGCAAACTGAGATTTCTTCTTTCTTTGCTAAAGAATGATGAATATGCTTTGCTGAGTACTGTTCAGGAAAAAAATAATTGCTGTTTAGAGGTTTAGTCAAAATGTAAGCCTTCAAAGCAAGCATCATGATTTTTAAAAACAGCCAACCATTTAGTATGGAAGACAAGTCTCATTTTTCTAAATTAAGGACGTTAGGTTGGACTCAAAGTACTATTTTGATTTTTGAGAAACACTGGAAATCTGATGGAAGATGTATTTCCAGTCCACCAATAGCTGCTGAGTTCTGCTCATCTTCATAGATGGGCTAAGTCATTTAGCACTGAGATGGAAAACAAATCTTTTCAGAGTTGAGCCCTCAAAGGTTAAAGGAGAGTCAACATTTCAGTAATGTCGCAAGCGATTTCTTGAAAACTCATGCAAAAATATCAGAATAGATGCCATTTCCAAGAAGAAAATAAACTATAGGAAAAAATGCAAATTGACAAGTGTCATTATTCTTTCCTTGACCAGTCCTTGGTATCTCTCAATTGTCCTACTTTTCTTTTTTTAAAGGATGTTGCCATAGTGATATTACAGAACCTGCAAGACTGTCCCAGCTATTCATCATCAGAGATTAAAATATATTATGAAATGGGTTTTAATCTATTATAAATTATACATACTGCAATATCAAATTCTATTATAAAACAGGCTTTAAATAACATATTGTGAAACTAGAGTAGCTGTCCTGAGTTCAGGTGGAAGATTGCTTTATATTATAAAGTCTGATTTTTCAGTGTCCTAATGGCCCTGAGAAGAAGTCACCCACTATGAAATTTTATCTACAGGCTTTCATTCATTCCACGATCATTCCAGGCAGCTGAGTCTGGAGAGGGACATGAGGATAGATTCTGTGCCTCTGCTTGGGCACCCAGTATCATCCAAGATGCTGCAGCAGAGCCAAAACTTTCATGTGGTGCCAACATAGACAACAAAGGTCTGTGGGAGAACTTTGCTTTGTTGGACAGCAGCTGGAGTCCAGGAGTGGTGCCCTAGGGCAAGTCTATTAGAACTAGAGGCCTATTTTAGGCTGAATTGAGCCAAATAAATGTATTTTACTTTACTCCAGGGAGAGTGAGGTTAGAAAGAAAACAACCAGATTTGCTTTTAAAATGGGCCTTGCCACAGCATTTCTGCTCCCTGTGTTTAGGAGGGAAGTGGGGAGGCACAAGGAAAGAAGCATGAAATTCCCCCATAATTTTCCTTCCATCCCATGTAGCAGTATGTTTATTAACTACAAAGCCAGTTTTAGTTTCTGGGCTGGAGAGGCTGACAGGGAAGATCCCTTCAATTCCAGATCCCACCCAGAAACCACCCAATCCTTCAGCACTGGGAGTTCTTACTATGTACTAAAAGCAGGAGCCCACTGCATCACTCTGAAGACAGTCGGTGTTGCATCCCAGGTGTCCTACTCCCTGCTGGGAGTATTAACTCTTCCAAAGGGATTCCATCCCTAGAAGCAACGGGAAGAGCAAAGGAGGTGCGGCAGCAAAAAAACCTCCCCTAAGTCCCACAGCGGCAGGCTGTGCTTGCAACAACAGCAAAGGCTTTGGCTGGCAGAGGGGTGATAAATGGCTCGCTGGCTGTGGTTTGCACACAATTGGCACTACGCTGAGACTCGCAGGCTGCAGAGAGCCCCTGCTGCCTCACAGACACGGGCTGGGAGCTCTGGGGGAGGCACCTCCTGGAGCCTTTTAGAGCTACATCCCGCTGGCTGCAGAGCCAACACCTCAGCGCTACCACAGAGCAAGTAATCCAACAAATAACAACCATTCTTAGCAAGAAATAGTTTCCTTTGTTAAGCGCTGACATTGAAGTCCCTAGCCAATTTTATACCCACTTTACATTAATATTTTGAGCTTAAAAACTACTGCTTGCCAGAGTTTGTGTTGTTATGCTGGCATGATCCCAGAAAACACAAATAGGGACCCAACAGGCTTATCACTCCAGTGCCAGCTCCTGGGTTTTCATTAGCAGCCAACTTTTCTGGGTGCTCCTCAGTGAACAGCTGATTAGTGGTCAGTCTAACACATATATAAGTGCTTGGTGCTGGGGGATTTATGCTGTTCTTCCACAAGCCATGTCAAATGCAATTTTCCTGATCGCACTTCAGCATTGTGGCTTTGAAACCAGCAAGTGATAAGGGCAAGAATGTTAAATGGATCGTGTCAAGCAAGTCACAACCATTATGACTATTGTTATCTGTCACCTTGAGACATCAGGGGCTGTGTGCTTCACTCGATCCAAGCAGTGACTTCTTTTCCCCAGTAACTTACGTATAGATAGCTCACGTGACTGTGGAGCTCCACCGAAGCTCTGCATAAATCTCTGTGGCATTTATTGTCTTTCCGAGCAGCAGACAGGGTTTTTTTTTTTTCCTAACTTGCTACTGGAGCAACACATTTCATTAACCTGGCTTTTATTCATGCCAACTCAAAAGGTCAGAACCAGTAGCCTCAAACAGTGTCCTCATTTTAACAATGAGGTTTTCCTGCTGATGAGCATCAGGCACTGCTGAAACCTCAAAAAATAAACATTATGCTCATAGGTCCCTTAAGCATGGTAAACTATCCATTTATCTTGCAGCTGCCAAGCACTCAGTCCTCTAATTGCTGTTACAGATACACCACTCTAGATCTGAGCTTTACCAACCTTGTCTTTAGATTTAATCACACACCTTGTGCACATGTCACACAAGAGCCCAACATTATTTGGACTCGCCCTAAATCTCTTCAGAAATACATGTATTTGATTTGTGTGATCTGCAGGTTGTTTATGCCCATATCAGAAACCCATCCTAAATAAACTCTGAGCCTGAGGCTTTTATGCTCTTATACAATCCAAAGGTTCAAACAGACAACGACATCTCATTCAGAATATCACACGGAGAGCCAGCAGAGTCAATCAATTTGCTTGCTTCCTTGCCCTGCCTCATGAGTTAAGTCTCATGCTTGCTTCCTTAGACTATGTGGCATTGCAGTTCAGCCTTTGTTACCTGAAGAGGTGTAAATAAAAATATCAACTTTAAAGGAGCTCAATCTACTTCTGGATAGACCAAAATCCAAAAGATTTCTCCCTAAACTGTGTTACAATTTAGCCTATTCCCCAGCATTAACAGGGTCCTCAGTCTGCAAGCATCATTATCAGCATCTTTCATCTGCTCAAAGTAACAAAAAATTGTCACATCTGGTTGACACCCAATTTCAGAAGCAGATTCCTAATTAATACAGTAATTAGCAATTATAGCGTCCTCAAATATGAATGTCAAGTCAGAAGGCCCAAATTTAGGAGCACCTATGATAAGGATCAGGCCTCTCTTAGTGTGCTGACTCAGGCATCCAAAAATAATGAGTTAACATTGAAAACTCAAGCTTATTCTACCAGTACTGTCCAATGCAGGGATAAATCAATCCATAATTTTCCCTGGTTCTCTCCAGCCAAACTAAAAATCCCATTTATATTGAATCAGAAGTGTTCTGAAGCATGAGGAAAAATAAAGACAAAGATGAATCAGCATTTTTGATCAACAAATTTATCTGACACAAAAGAAATAAAACACAAACTTGAACCAACACAGATGAGACAAATCCTCAGCCAGAAGCACCATCTGCCTGGGGTATCTGGGATGAGCTGCTTGACATGTTGGCTTGATCACTATTTCATGCACACTACATAAATCCACCTGAGTCTGATAATGTTTAAGTTAAGTTAAAGTAAGGACCACTTAAATTGCAAACCAATTCTAGTCAAGCATATATCTTTGAAAAATTTTAAATATGTAGCCAGAAGGGGTAAGTGATGAAACCAGCAGTAATTTATGGAGACATATGGTTGACAAGTCTTCCAAAAGAACGTCCTGATCATGCTTAAACACTTTGAAGCATATGTGAATGGAGCCATGTTTTTTTCAAGGCAAAGAGAGACATCACAGTGGGAAAAATCCCTAAGGATCATCGACATGTGCTGCTTGGCTTACAGACATCATCTCATCTGGCTACACAAAGGTGCAGCCTGGGCAGGATGCTTGTGCTGTCCCAGGCTGGCCTGATGGCAGGATGCAGCCTCACCACCTCCTGCACATTCAAACTCACAAGTCAGCTGCAGCCATCTCCCTTGCAAGTTGTGTGATTACAGATAAACACCACAAGAGCTGTCACAGTCTCAATGCATTAGGCTTCCTTCGGATGGCTTTGCATGTACTGCCAACTGCAGCCTCACTGCTCAGTGTGGCTGGAGAAGGCACCTCAAAAGTGGCTGCGTGCTCAGAAACACATGAGAGTTTGGAGACGAGCATGAGTGATGTCAAATGACAGTGACTGGGTGTGATAGGGTCCCACAAAACTGATATGTGGGGAGAAGAACATGGCTTGCACCAAGCTGCCCCGCTTCAGACACACGCTTCTGCCCACTGCTCCTTGCTGTACCAAGGATATTTAATGCAGAAGGGCCCTTTCTCATTGCCAGATGCTCATTTTCAGCTTCTTTCATGCAAGCCCTGAGCCCAAAATGGTTGCACAGAGACTGGCACTGCATAATGTGAAAAGAAAACCTGGTAATGACTATGAGAAACTTTTACTCTCACCTTAAGGCTGTCTCATCTTGCCAAGGAGAGATGAAATGACAGACAGGTAGAAGACAGAGCTTCTCTCTGATTTTACTTTTTTTTAATGAAAATTCCCATTATGTATTTGGGTCCAAGAAAGGGCAGGAATATAGACTTCCCTTTTTCCTTAGCCATGATTCTAGAAAGGGTTGAATAATTTTAATCTATAACTTTTCCAAAGGATCAGCTTCAGGCAGAGAGCAAAGTCTGAAAATCACAGGACCACAGGAAGCCAGCTCTCAGTTTGAAGTCTCCTGCAATGTCAAACACTAAGATAAATAACACCTCACAGCACTGCTAAAGTTACTGTAATGATGTGTGCCCTTCCTCATTGAGGTCCAATACCTGGGGAAAGCACACTGAAGAATTCATATCCTTTTCTCTATCTCTTCAGGTGCTGCTGGTACCCACCTACTGCCACTCCTCCATAGCAGCATAGAAGATATTGCAACACAGATGAGCCCCAAGCCCTCCGGAAAGCCTCTGTGGGCACTGAAAGGGCAGAGAGCTCAGGGAAATGGAGCTCAAAACTGTACAAAACAGCACTAGCAGCTACTTTTACATCCTTCAGTTCCAGCTTGCCCCTGTGCAAGCAGCAAATGTGTCTCACTTGACTGACCAAACAGAGTATCTGAACTCACCTAACAGCATCGTCAGTAAGAAGGATGTGTATTTTTGGGAGCAGACACAGTCAGTGGTGCAGGGATTGGCTTCATCAAGACAGAGAAATAAGAACAGCATAAGTGAAAACACAACTTGCTCTATGTGGTGTTGCTTTGTAACCTCTAAACTGCATTACTAACGAAATGAGACTGGAATCTCTGAAAGACTGAAAAATGCCAGGAATTTGTGAGTTGTTAGAATATTTGTTGACTTTTTTTTTAAAAGGCTGTTTTAGAAATGACAGATGCTGAAATTATAAATACACATTGTATTGGGGTTTTTTGGTCAGATTTTGGTAGTGGAGGAGCTACAGCAGTGGCTTCTGTGAGAAGTGGGTAGCAGCTTCCCCCATGTCCAACAGAGCCAATGCCAGATAGCTCCAAGACTGACCTGCCAGGTGTTTTAAGGTTTAATTTTTATTTCTCTACATCCTACTTTGATTTGATTGTTAATAAATTTAATTAATTTTCCCCATATCAAGCCTGTTTTGTCCATGATGGTAATTGCTGAACGATCTCTTCCTGTGCTTATCTCAACCCTTTCACCATATCTTCTCTTCCCTGTCCAGCTGACAAGAGGAGTGATAGAGTGGCTTTGTTGGGCACCTGGCATCCAGCCAGGGCCAGCCCACCCACACATGAACGATCTGTACATATACATTTACATCTCAAGAATGTCAAATGAGGGTTAACCCTTTTAAGCCATCATTTTGTTTCTTAAAAGAAAAGATGAACTTCAAGTGTCTTTACGTCTAAGGCACATAGTAATCTTTCCAGCACACACAATAGTATTTGCTAATTACTTACCAACTTTTCACATTCCTATAGAATTTCACTGAAAGCAAAAGTTTTTGTGGGTGAAACATGCCTGGAATATTAAGTGACTTAGGACAGAATATACAAGATGATCAAGAACATTTTCTTAGTAGATATTTCTGTTTGGAAGAAGAGGTTCTGAAAAGTTCTGTAAGATTAGTCTGGTTTAATTGGATTTGTTTGGAAAATAGACAGAGGAAATAAAAATCCTAGTGATGTCTAACATACCCATTTATTTCTCTTTTAATTTAAACATTCAAAATTGCATTGAAATTACAGAATCCAAAAAATGCCACAGAGTTTCAAAGTCAAATCATTCAACTCCTTCTAACAGATCCTTTCACACTGGCAGCATTTCATTGTGTAAAGAGAAAAAAAAAGGCAAAACAGAGAAAGAAGTAATCTCATTTAAATTCATATTATTTTTGCAATGGGGGGCTCAGTGGACAGCAGCTGAGCACCACTGCTATCAGCAATGGGTAAACATCACAAAGGACAGTCATTGCCTCAACATCTTTATATTCAGGACAGCTAAGGCATCCAGAAAACGACAGGAAAGGCTGTCAACACATGCAGAAAAGCCTAGGAGATTTTTCTGGCTCTCAGTTCAGCTCACCAGACGTGCTCAGGTCTCCCAGGGAGCGTGTAGAGCAAAGGAGAAGGCCACTTTCACAGAGTTCAGTTGGTACTAAAGAAAAGCCAGTTTTCTGAGGACTGGTACTTCAGTGGTGGAAATGAGCAATTTGAGTTTGTCTTGGAAGAAGAGTAAACAAGATTTTTTACCCATATGGTAACCAAATAGCAGCTGTACAGATTTCCCTGTTCTAAGACTAATTTTTGGAGAATGCTGTGTGTTCTCTGGAGGGAGAAAACACGTGGTGATTTCTCTCACTGTTTTTCATCAAAGAACCTAATTGCACTTGCAGTCCCAGCTTATGGTGTGAAAACTGAAACCTCAGCCCAGAAGCAGGGCTCATGAAGCACACTCCAAAGCACTTTGTCAGTATTTTACTCCCTAGATCAAAACTGTGTCGGGACTAATGCAGTGGGAACCATCTCCTGATTTTCTAGCAACAAAACAGACAAGAGGCAGCCTTGAAGTGCTTACATTGCAGCCTATCTTCCAACCAGTCCAAAAGGCACACAGCATAAGTTCCTCTCTGTGCCATTTCACGACATCACTCCTTAAAAAAAAGTTCAATTTCTTTATTGAGATCACAGGTAATGTAACTATTCAAATGTGAGAGGCCAATTACTTCAATCTTTGTTCAAAAAATAAAGTTTTTGTTCTGTCATATGTATTCAGTGAATGACAGTCATAGCCGGAGAACGTGGCCTTTACAGTGCCCTATAATGTTGCCATCAGGATTATTGCAACAGATGTGGAAGAAACATGGACTATTGGCTAAGTAACTCCCAAAAGTAAGGATTAAGGCAGTAGAACAAGCTATTTTCCCAGACCCTGCTAAGCATCCAAATTCCCAGTGCCCTATTGTCTATAGCAAAGAGCATAACAAGAAGAAAAGTGACAAAAACATGAATCTGTCCAGGTGACAGTGATTGTCAATGAGCTGGTGAAGGATAGCCCTGAAAATGGATCTATGAAGAGATCACAAAACTAATTCCTTTTGTGATATAATCCTGGCTCTAAGATACAGTAGAAATGCTAATACATTAATCTGTGTCTCTAGTGTCACCGTTCTAATTCAATACACAACTAGGGAGATAAATCTCTGAATACATCCTGCATAAATAGCATGCATTGTTATGATTTTCTTAATAAACCGTGGAAAATTAACATAGGCATTGATAGCAGCTTCATGTCCTAACTCAAATGCAATTTATTGTTTTGTGGGATGTAATGCTATACAGAGATACAGACAAGTTATGATATTACACTAATTTTTGTAGACAGCCTTGAGACAGTTGACAAACTAGAAATGTAATGTGCTGTCTGATCCCGTCCCTTCCCAATGCAGCTTTTCAACATGAAATATAGGAGGGCTGACACTGCATCAGCAAAGGACATTTTTAGCTGAAGAAGCAGGGTGGAAGATGGCAATTTGCCTTTGAGTTGCAGTGGCTGCAGGGTGGTGAGTTTGGGAGGCAGGGGACAAGCGCGAAGATGCAAGCTGCTCCCTGCCTCCGGGGGAAATACCTCTCAGGCCCCGACAGCAGGGACAAACAAAGTGGCAGGACAGATCATGTTTCTGTTTTATGCACTTACAGCAGCTCTTTTCTCCACTCAATCCCCTGGTATAGCAGGAAATCACTGCTCCTCCTAATTTTACATGTGAATAGTAGAGGAATGTTTTTTGCTGATTCCAAAACACGATGCCAAGAAATCTGCTGAGCTCCCAGGCAGGTCTGCCCCACGGTTGGGTACTCCAAAACAGCAAGACTTTGATACAAGAAAATATACCCTGCAGCAGAGGACACTGAAAGTAACAGCCTGGGATCAGGGCCAGCTCATTAACACCCTGCAGCACCATTTTATTTAATCCCACAGTCCTCCCGGTTTGACAGTGCCAAAGAATGAAACAGGAGACATCCTGGTATTACCACACAAATCCATGGTGCCTTGAACACTGCAAGTAGAACCCACCTCACCTGCCAAAAAATTACAGTAGATCTGGACAAGGTATAAAGAAGGGAAGAAAAAAGAGTTAAGGGAAGGAAATTGCTTTTATGTAGAGAGGGACTTAAAAAGAATAGGACTCCAGCATGGAAAATATAATATGGTAAAAGCCTATAACAGTCACAAACAGCATGGCAAAGAGCGTAGGGAATGACTGCTCATAATTTTCTGATGCAAAAACTCAAGGTTATCAAATGAAATAAAAAAAAACATTAAGCTCAAGAGCAGACCAAAAGAGGTACTTTTTCACAAGATGTATGGTTGAGCTGTGCAGCTGAGCCATGGGATACTATAAATGCCAAATCCTTTCTGTGAATTTGAGAAATTAATGAATAGAAAAATCCTTCTCAAGTTCGGAAGGACAGCGATGCTACCTGTGCCTTAGGAACTCCCTCAGCTACAGACCAGCAGAAGGTGAGGTGCTTCCTGCCCCGCCCAAGCACCTTGACTGCACCAGTCTGACCCAGTGCCACTGTGCTCTGCCAAGGGGTGCTTCTCTGCCACCACACTGAGCAATATTTGACTCCCTGCGCGTGTCTGAGCCTCAGCTCACATGGAAAATGGACAGCTTGCCTACAGAGCTGTGAAAAGTCACCATCTTGCTACGTGTAATCCATTTCCATGTGGAACAGCAAAGCTCAGCTCGAGGGCAGTGCTGAGACATCAGCATGTGTTGTGCAGTGTAAATCACAGCACAGAGGATGCCCCCATCCCCCCAAAAGAGAAATGACAGACTTCTAGCCCTAGCTCAAGGAAGATTCACCTATCATTAATAGCACCTTATGCACATTTGCCAATAGGGGCTCCGGAGCACAGTGATGGAAGCAGGGAACACATTTCGGGAAAAAGCAGCCTTTGCCCTCTAAGCAGAAGGCAACTGCACACATGCTGCTCATTTGCCTCCCTTCTCTGAGGCTGAGCTCATGTGCCCAGAAAGGGATGTCAGGGCAAGCTATGACAAGGACAGGTACCCCCAGAACCTTTTTGCCCTGGTCCCCCCGACCACTCCGAAGAACAAAGCACCTCACTGCAGTGCAGCCCCAGACAAGGGGAAAGGCTCAGAGCAGAGCCTGGATTTGTGTAAATCTCATGTTTATACAATTGCATCCATTGTACCCCTTCTGCCTTTAAGTTCCCAATCTCAGGAGCTGCAGCTCTAGAGGGATTTGTCATTAAGTGTATGGTGCAGGGCCACTGTAATGTTTCCTCTCAGGACAGCAGTGCGTTCAACATGTTTTCCCCCTGCACAGATATGTAGCTCTTTCAACTGCAATAATTGTTCCTTTTACAAAAGAAAACTGGGCACGTGAACCTGTTCTCTTTGGAAAATACTGAGGCCATCCTGGAGAGTGCACGTCTGCTATCTGCTACCTCTGTCTAATACAGCAATGAACTTATGGAGAAAACCCCACAGCCTTCCTAGAAATGCCACTAGGTAGTACTGGAAATATTTCAGGGCAGGGGTAGCAGCATCTCTCAAGCTGAACCCTGTGTAGAGCACCCAAAAGAAACAAGGAGGAGGAGGGGAGCAAGATGAGTGGTACTGATGAACTGCCACTCTTCTGGGATACTGGAGCGTGGTACATCACTCAAGTTATTAATTGTTTCAGAGCCACGACAAAACAGACTTATATTTTTGTGCCCACATGTTTGGTCTGCTGTATATACCAGTGAGCTTAACTTGAAAAAACTCAGAACAATGTATTGTAACACAGACATTAGCCTTCAGATGTCCGCAGTGAGTAGCCCCTTAAATATGATGCTGCTGGCTCTGCTCTGCTGCAGCCTCACGACTGCTCTTCTCCAGGATGGAGAGATTCAAATCCAAAAGGTTCACTGCTGAGCACCATAGAGGTCCTCACGCTCTGGGACAGTGGCAGTGCAGTTGCAGACTGATATTTCCTTTTACCAGGTACTGTGAGGAAATGCAGAAAGGATCCCTCTACTACAGCAAACCTGCTGCATTTGGGTAGCACAGCTCTGGCTTTGTGGAGCCAAACTCCAGCAACAGCTGGCTGTGAAGCACAGCAGCAAGTCCAGACTTCCTCCCTTCCCTGCACAGAGGTGCAGCTGCCAAAGAATTAATCTGCACTTGTTATTGCTTTCTTTGACCAAATGCTGTGCAACCATACTGCACAGAATTTAAGTCAGCAGGGCAGGCTTGATCTTTGCCAATACTATGGCAGGTTTGATTTATTCTCAACTGTAACACACACTCAGACTGTGACTTCTGGCAGCTTGCTTTATTTCCAGATCAATGAGAAATCATCGTGGACAAGCAGACTCGGGGAGTAGATGCTGTTTGCCCTCAGGGATGGGAAGCCTGGATTATTCAGATTATTGGCACGCAGGCAACTCTCTCTGAGTTGTATTAGGAGTGCAATGGATGAGTTTTAGGAAAACTTGCACAACTAATGAAGCCGAGTCTGTTGCAGGGGTTCACTCAGATGGATCTGCCCCTCCCTAAGAATGGCTCAGACAGCACCACACACCTCAGAGAGTCCTACCTGGCTATACAAATACAACCAGATAATGAATTTTAATTTAAATAATGAAAAGAAGCATTATCTTCTGTTTCTTCTGTGCTTCAGCTAGATCCTTTTCGAAGGCATTACAGAGACCTGTGACTTAAAAGTTGCTTTCAAGGGCCAACAGAGTGCACAGTTAAGTGGAGTTTGTGAAAGTGACTGCAAAACAGTTAAGGGCCATCCAAAATTGACATTCAAGACTTCTCAGGTGGACTGATTTAATAAGAAGTGTATAATTCAAAGCACTTGGATTTTCCATCGCCTTACAAGCTCCGAATTTCAAGAGCGAAAAAGATATGGTAGCAGACATGTAGACAAAAGTAAATCTGTATTTCTGCATTGTGGAATGCTCCTGTAATTTCAGCACTCTATTTGTATTCAAAAGAAAGTGTTGAGTGTTGAAGCTTGGAATATAATATGAGCAAAAAGCCTGCAATGTTTCATTTGGGGCTGAAATATTTAATCCAACTTCCAAGTGCTTATTTGCCAGCAAGAAAAAAAGAATACAGTCAAGAAAAAATGTCTAAATAGAAAAACATCTCCTAAACTAAACAGCATTTAAAGAAAAAATTAAGATTTTATTTGCAAGAAATCTGTTAAGGAGGAAGATTTTTCTTTGGACAAACATGAGGGAAAATAAGCTTCTCAGACAGCTTCTTTGAGAATCAATTTTAGATAAACATTATGAAACCACAAGTGGCATGATAAACATGCATGCCATGTTTCTTCACCCAGCTGCAGCTAGGAAACCAAGCAATAAATACTATTTATTTATATTAATAGTATGCTTAGTGAAAGTATTACAGTATTTCCTAAGCTTAAAATCATCCATGAATGTATTTTATCATGAGGCTCAGCATTTTTATAGTAATTTACAACTTTAAAAGGGTAAACTCTATTGCTCTCTGTCAAACCAACAACTGGGTAAGTGCAGAACGTTACCATATGAAGCATGATGAAATTTATTGCTGCAGTCATTAGTACATATTGATTTTGTTTATAACAACCCAAGGGGAATACTAAATTGATTATGCCTGTGCTGGGCTCTCTCTCGATCCCTGACAGGACACAGGCATGGCAATGCCAGCTTGCAAACCACCAGTGCTGCTCCCTTTCCTCTGACGAGGAGGTTTTGTGAGAGATCAGCATCTCTCCTTTGGTCAGCACATCCTGCTTTGCTCCATTTTGTGGCTACTCCACATCCAGGTTCATTTTGAAGACTTTGCAGCTCTCAGACAGCCCAGGCTGCGCAAATACTGACTCGTTATTAGTCAGCACATGATTAAATTGTATCAGCTCCTTGTGAAGTCTGATTTTCACATTTTGGGTAATTTCACTGTGTTAAAAGCCCGATGCTCACCCTTGAATCAAAGGTACTAACGGAACAGCTCATTAAGGACTTCCGTTACAGTTATTTAATTATTTCTGCAAAATACAAGTAAAAATACTTTTCCTCAGGAAAATATGAAGCAAAATGTGTTTTCTTGGTTTAGTTTTTGTGGTAAAGTAGCATTTTAAATGAATGATGATTTAATTTTTAACTCATCAAAAATGTGACATTTCATACTTATGTAGAAAAACTAAGTATGAAATTTGATTTAAAGAATCAGAAAGTTGCATTTCAATATTTAATTGAAAAGTATTCAATTATTTTCAATCTGCAATTAGGACAAAAGATATGCTGAGATAGAGTTTCCTATATTCACAGGATTTTAAACATTGGTGGTAGCCTAGAAATTTTCCCTAATTAACAAGAAAAGACTGATACAGTTATTTCATTTCTTTCTTCCTATCATTTTGACTTAAGAGGTAGTTCTTTAATTGAACAGAAAAGCAATTTCAGTATCAATCACAAGTCCAAGCAATGGAGCATTATGGCAAGAAAAAAAAAATGCTGATTTAGCATGCAAGGAAAGGGAAAATTACCATGCTCGAGACTGCAGAGCCAACTTAGAAATCACCTTCCTCCAGCCAAACTCAGCAGCTGGGAGGCTACAGGTGTGCTTCTCAGGCTTTGTAGTCACAATCAAAGTACCTCAAGGTGCACATTTCGCTTTTTCATCCCCTTGATGCCAGAAGAACAATGTAACACAGCCCAACCCAGAGATGCACCGCCCTGCTAGTGGGGTAAAGGATGGAGTATGGGCAGGAGAGCTATTGGCTCCAGCAGGCAAAGCAAAAGTCACTAGCGATGCAAACAACACATGCCCAAAGAGGAAAAAGCACCTCCAGAAAGTAAACCTTTGCATTTAAGGTAGTCCCATTCTCCCAGATAAAAGAACGCTTGTGCTTGGTTCCCTCCCTCCATCTGGCCTACCCCATGTGAGTTTCCCATCAGACTTGTGTTGCAATTCCCTCCTTTCACACAGAGAAAACACAGCTTATAAAAGTGGCCAACAGTTGCTTGCAACAGATATTTCATGGGGGGTGGCCTTCACGTGAAAAACCACCTCTGCCTCCAACCCCCTCAAGGTACTTGCCTTACTCTGCTTCAAGCACTCCTTTTATTGCACTAAGTCAAAGAACAAGTTAATAGTGTTCATTTGTTCAATCTGTCATGTATCCCCATGCTGTGGATATTGCAAGAGTTCGTTAGAGGCCACTTGCACAAGAGAACACAGAAATAACAAAAATCACAGCAACTGCAGAATCACTTTTTATAGACTGCCTCTTCCCACTGCTCCTGTGCACACAGAATTGGTACTCACCACATTTCTCTTGCAGCAGGCATAAGGAGACAAGTCACACCAGCAGCTCAGAATGCTGCCTTTGGGCAGCTTCCCTCTCATGCCCTCACAACTTGCTTATCTCACCACACAGAGCTATTTCTTACACATTTCTATGGGGGTCACAGGAACTTCAACTCACAAGGCAAAAATTCAGCTTACACAGTCTTAGAAAGCTGAAAAAGCTCCCCACTGGCAGACAGTGGCTGCAATTCTGCTCTGTTTTGTTCTTTTGGTTTTGGGGGTTTCTTTTCCCCACCTTGTGCTGTAGCACAAGCAAGGACTAGATCCAACAGCTGCTAACAGGAATGGTGCAACAACCACAATATGATGTCTCTGCAGGGATCTAACCTGGCACCCACATACAAGTAATTTTGTCCCTTTGAATATGCCCTCTGTGGGGATCAGACAGCACAGCAGCGAACTTTCTCCTCTTCATTTTTCACTGTAGCTGAGCATTTTCCTGTGTATTCCCAGGGAACATCATACAGCAAGGAAACACAGCACTCGGAGTTGCAGGTATGAGAGGTATGCTGCTGGTGGAGCAAGCAATCATTTTAAGCCCTGCTTTTAATCTGTGTCCCCTGTTCCACACACATAACTTTGTTTATTAGGGGTGCTCAGGACAGGCCATTTACACTGCAATGCTTTAGATTAAGGAACACACCTTCCCACAGACCCCACTTTCCCGGAGATTAACCAGCATCCTCAGGGGAATAACAAACATAGCACCACTGGGAAGTTATTTGACTCAGTTCATTTGTGACAGCATCTATATGGCTGCATCATGCCTCTCTTCTTGGAAAGTAACCACCTAAAATCATGTTATTCATCACTCAGGTGATTTTAATTTTCCATCCATCTTCCCAGATGTATTTCCATTTGTTTGTGTGTTTTGTTGTTGCTTGGGGATTTTTTTGTTGTTGCTGTTTTTTGTTTTCCCTCATTTGCTGTCATTCTTCCCTTACACGCAGCAGCCAACTGCCGGACACTCAAAATCCCTCATGAAGTCACTAAGTAATGTCACCACTTACTGTTTTCCACCTGCAGTCCCATCATCACTAATTACAGCTTCCATAAATTAGTTCATTGGTGACATCTAAATGAAGCCATTTACAAATTGCAGCAAAGCCGAGCAGCCCGGCTCCCTGGTACCGGTAATGACTGCACACAAACTTCATCAGGCAGCACGGGAGGGATGATGTGCTGTTCTTACTGTCCAGCAATGACAGCACAGATTTAATTGTATCTCGTGCATATAGGATATGCCTGTGCTACTCAAAGCAGAGAATGTGGCTCAGACTGCCAGTGCTCCCTGCACTCACAAACCAAGGGAAGAGGGGAAAAGCATCCTGGAGTTGGAGAGCTTCAGTTTCTTGAAAAAGGATGTACCCTGTCTCTTCATAAGCACAGAAACTGGGGTTTTACCAGCCCTGCTTACACACAAAGCTCCCCATTACAACATCAAAATGCCTCGAAGTATAAAAGCACAACTCAGGATAAAAACTATCACCCGGTGACTAGAAAGAACAGCAGGCAGAGAAAAACTACTTGTAGCCTCCCTGTGAGATTTGCCACAGAACTGGATGTCTTTGGTGGCCTCAATCATGGCAGACTTCTTTAAGCAGCCATCAAGATGCAAGAAGAGGTTCACATTGCCAATCAAATTGTATCCAGACATATTTCAAAGGACTTCCTTCTGTAAGCCACTCAATGAAGTCACTATATTCCCCAACATTCCTTACATGGCACATGCAAGAGAGGCACCCACCCTGCACCATTTTGGGGCAAACATGCTCAGGTCCCTCAACCCACCCTACTTCTAAGCAGCAGCAGCCAGTGTCAGCTGCACAGCTTGGGGAGCAGAGCTACCTGGCATCACAAAGGCCACAAATGTCCAGCAGCCATTTGGGGAAGCTTTGCCCCAAGCCACCCAATGCTCTGTCTAGACTCTGCTGCAGAAGTGCAAACTTGCATTGCTGCTGGTGGGGCATCTGGGGCCAGGAAGTCCTTGCATTCTGGTTGCAGAAGCCTCCAGTACCATATTCCCAGCGAGCAATTCATGTGAAATAAAACCATGCCTTACACTGCAGGACTGGCAAGCACATAACAATCCACTGCAGTTTTTACCCCTGACAGCCACTGTTAATTTGATGAGCATTGGCTGCTTTAAACCCACCCTCCACAACCCACAAAACAGAATAATCAGTAGGCAGTCCTTCTGAAAACACACACATCACAGACCTTCAGTGAAAGTCTGGTATAAAGAACAAGAGAAGTAAAATTTACAAAAACACTAGTTCTGCCATGGATGCTGTTCCAAGAATTTGAAGTAAGGTGCTTTTTGAAAACAACCCTTCCAAGCGCATTGATTGTTTTCTTGCTTGCAGAAAATCCCAAGTTAGGGCTCCCATTGATTTATGTCACTTTTAAAAGCCTAGTTCTCTTGAGTTATTCCACTATATTTCAAGCCAAGCAATTAATTCTTGGTTTTTTTAAAAAAAACTTTCTAGCACATGAAAACTTTTTGGTACAGCACATAGCATTATAGAAATGAGTCTCCCAGAAAGATGCTAAGCATTCATATGCCAACAGATTTCACAGATTGAACTGCTCTGATATCAGCAGCCTTTGTAGCACATGTGCGCACAAGCACGACACGTCTGGAACATTTTGTCACTTCAGTGGTGTTTGGATGTCTAGCACAAAAGACTTGCTGGCAGTCAGTTTAAAAGCACATCCTATTCACCTGTCCCATAAGCACTTTGGGTGCAGAGGTAGCCCAGATAAGAGGGAGTTGTTTGATCACATAAATACAGGAACATCATTCTTTCCCATTCAGTTAAAATTTCATAGAAAAGATGAATTATAGGCAATATATTTTAGCAGCTGAAATACTGATACTTGCATGTGCTGTTAGCCTGGAGGAAACCTGCAGCTCTCTGCAATAGTTTGGCTGCCATTCTCCCCACTACCATCTGCAAAAATTTTCCCTACTAAACATCCCAGTCTGTACCTTTATTTAAATGCTATGAGGAGCTTTTTGCACCTCTTCAAGTCTGTGCTTAAATCACCAACCGCAGCACAAAGTACAAGCACCCTCACCTTGTTCAAAAGCACTCCTTAACTTTTTTTGCCAGGCACATTCTTCACAAGAGGTCAGGTATGAGGACTTGGCCATAAAAGACAGCAGCATAGTCAGAGAGTGGCCCAGATCAGACTGGCACAAAGAAAACAAGGTTTTTCTGATCAGGTTTCAGTCCAGCCATGCCATATGCTGCAGGTTTGCTCTGGATGCTGGAGCTTTTTTGTGTGCTCACTTTGCGGTAAAGCCAAAAGCTACAGAAGCGCATGGTTGTTGCCAAAAAAGAGGAGGAGTCTACCCACGTAGCCCTCCTGGGTAAAGGTGGAACTCAGGGCATAGGGAGGCATCCATTTCCATGCCTGCACTGCACAGGGATGTGGCTACAGGAGAAGATAACGCTACAAAACCTCTGCAGTCTCCTCACATCCATCCCAGCTAAGCACTTTCCCATACGTCACACACCATGGGGCAGCTCCCACAGCACAACTCTAGGCTTATTTGCAGAGCCACCCTCAAATGCCCCACTGTAAGCTGAAGCAAGGGCAAGACAGGCTGCTGTGGCAGCTGCTGCTGCCCCATTTCACATCAAACACAGCAAAACACAGTTTTTCCCACGAACATACAGTAATAAAGAAGGTCTAATTCCCTTCCTGACACAGCCAGCAACTGGTAGACACCCACAAGAAGCACATACCTGTTTCACTTCAAAGTGGAACATCCAGGTTATTCCTTTACAGCCAAAGCACCAGTCCAATATCCTTTCCTCGTGGGTCCTCACAGCCTTTTCCCAGCTTCTGTGAACAAGGCCTGCATTTCACAGGGGGAGCTCACTAGACCTAACTACCCCAACATCTCTGACACAGGTGGAAGTGATTTTATAGCCCTTACCAATATCAGTGCACCTGTGAACCCAAAGATCACCAAGGCCTAAAACTTCTAAACCAGCCCCTAAGTTTAAAATCACAAAGCTTACATTTTTTGACTGACTATGGTATGATTCGACACAAGTGTCAAAAATCTCAGACCTAGCAATGCTTCTTCAGACCATGATTTTCATGTTTCCCTGCTAAACAGCTAAAAACTTCCAGTATTTTCTCATTAGGGGGACTATTTTAACTAAAAAAAAAAAAAAAAAACAAAAAACAAAACAAAAAACAAAAAAAAAAACAAACAACAAAACAGCCAACCAAAACAACAAAAAACTAAACAAAACCCAACAAACAAAAGTAAAAACAACCCCAAACAAATAAAAAAAAAAACCCCTACCCTGGCTGAATATCATCTCTGTTTAAGACTTCTCAAGGATTCTCTAAAATTTGCCCTTTAGGTTCATATTTTAAAAGTTTCCCTTTGCAGCTACAGTATCTAGAAACATGTCTCCTGTTTATTTGCTTATTTTGAGTGCTTCATTTCTCTTCAGGGAACCCTGCAGTTGTAGGCCTCCAACAGTCTTTCAGAAATCAGCAAGCACCCATGACAGTGTGAGAATGAGAACTGACAGGACTGCAGATCTGTCACAGCAATAACAGGTTTCTCCTCTGTGATTGTAATAAAATTCATGAAGCTACACAAGAGATGAATTTTATTGCTGTATTTTAATTTGCTCATTAAAAATAAGCCTGAACATTTGGTTGTATGTAGACACAGGGGCTGGCTATGTCCCTGGGACAGGGTTGCTGCTCTTTTCCATCACTGCTGCATGACCAGTGAGACCTATTGAGCACAGGACAGCTCTTTCCACTAGAGAGCTTCTTCATCTGCCCTGTTTTTGGCTATTCCCTCAAGCCTTTCTGAGGGTTCTGATGAATTACTCTGATGAATTTTGATTTTGCAGTTTGAAACACCTTCACTCTTGGATGCCTGTGCTGGAGGCAACCCCATGTACCTCCAGGAGCAGAAGAAAACCTGCTCCCAGACCTCAGTCCTTGAGTATAAATGCTCTGTCTTTGTTCCAAGCACTGGCAAACACAACTCTCCACCCAGACACATGACTGTGACCTGTGGCAAAAGTTCCCTTTGACAACTGTATGCAAATATAAAAAGACACAATTAATACAGCCTTCTTTCCAATCACAAAAAATACACATATATTTGTTTTCCCCTTTGGATTCAGATTTTCATGCTGACAAGGGTGACAAAAGGACAGGTTTCAGGTGATGGCCTCCCCTCTGTGAGCAGGGGAAAAGTCTTTTGTAAAGAAGAACAAATTCTAGCAGCAAAGCTTTGATTTCAGTTACGCCGAGGTTCTTGCCTTTTTTCCTCGAGCCCTTCAGCCAAGGTGGTGGCACCTCTGGGAAAACACATAAACTTATTTTTTCCCAAGTCAAGACTGTTTTGTCAGTGACACTAACTGTAAGTGATCTTTCTCTCTTTATCTTGACCCATGAGCCTATTTTTCACTTCATTTCCCTCCCCTATCCTTTTGGGGAGGGAAGGGAGTGTCCAGGTGAGCACCTGGCAGCTGGTCACTGCCAAGCTGCCACACCAGCATCACAACTGCAGTGCTGCAGAGGGAGGATTCAGGAGGAGCTCTCTAGTTTTGGAGGAAAAAAAACAAAAAACAAAACAACTCAGCTAAGAAAAAGTCTGTGGCTAAATCTTGAGGTTTACCAGTTGCAAGCCTTTCTCAGGGATACTTGTGCTTGTGGCCCTGCTGCAGCCTTGCTGGTTCTACTTGTAAGGCAGCCAGCACCCCTTTTGCATCTGTTTTTTTTCCCTCTGGCATGCAGCCAGGTAAGCCACCTGGCTTACCACCTTACTCTAAATTCCAGGACTGTGGAATAAAAATCATTTGCTGTTAGTCAACCAAAGCTGTCTTTTCTCTCTCTCTATTGATTACTCCTGAATAATCAATTGACATTTGGCACAGTCTTATTTATAATAATTCAAGTCAGCAGCAACATAATTTAGAAACTGGCTACTAGGCATGTGTTGGTAATGAATCGAATCCATGGATAATTCAAATTCATAGACTAAAAAATTACATTTAAATAATGTTAAGGTTGTGACAACCTGACAAAATACCACAAATTCAATGTGAAAACTTTTCCTCCCTCCGTGGCTGAGGGGAAAGTCTGGAGAAGACATGAGAAGGGACTGGCATTTGCTGCCTCCCCCATGATCCTCCACCTTTGAGTTCATACCTAATTGACTTCACCTTTGTGATCAGCTGAACTGAATCCCTGCTCATTCCTCACACACTTCCAGTGGTGTCATTTTATCCCACGGGAGGGAATGAATGGATGCATATTTTTACACCACAGTTTGCTTGGCCTAGTACAAAGTCAATAGAGTGTGGTGTGCAAGCCTCCCCTAGTTTTGTGGATTATGGGGCTGTTGCATGGAAGCAGGAGAGACCTGAGCCATTCCCTGCTGGCCATTTAGCTTCCACTAACACCCACCTCTGGTCACAACCCCAGAAACTGCCTTTTCCTCCCTAATTCACCCTGTGACGAATTTTACTGTGAATAGAACCCGAATCTATCATGGAGGGTTGCCCTTATACAACAGGAGACACTTGGAAACTATAGGTAACTTCAAGCTGAATAAACTAATGGCTCCTTAAACTGAGCTGGTTAACCTGCTCATTTTCACATAGGATTAAAAAGCCACAGCAACCCACTTGGTCTGAGTGTCCATGCCTGCAGTCAGTCCAAGAAGCACAGGTATTCCTGAGAAGCATGTGCTGAGGTGGGTTGGTGCTTTGTTCAGAATGTGTTATTGACACCTGAGCTCTCAGAAGTGGACAGTCCACAGACATATCTTCTCTGAAAGAACTGGGTTTCCCTAAGGAATGTTCTCCCAGCAGTGTTTAAAAAGCTCTCCCCCTTGGAGGGTCAGAGTCAGAGGCTTCAGGCTCAAGGCAAATCCTCTCCCCACAGTAATGGAACTGACACTGGAGTTTCAAACTCACGGCATCATCATCTCCCTACCTGCCCTATGAAGACTGAACTACAGAGATAAACATGTTAAATGAATTATTAGAGAGCTTATGCATTCAGCAGTAGGTTCATAAAGGCAGTCCTTCATGGTAGCCTACTTTTTATATATATATAATACCACCAAAGAAAGCCCCCCCAAAAAAACCCAGAGAAAGCTCAGTGCTCTGTGCTGGATTGCAAACACTATGGGGTTTGCAGTGGAATTTCAATTATGGGAAAATGCACTGTCAAGCTCTCGTTCAAACCCTTAATTACCAGCGCTTAACCACCACATACTATTGAGGGAAACTATAATTTGCTTTGAAAAGGACCTGGTTTATACCTATAATTAAATTAATCATAATTAATTCCAGCAGCTACTGCTATAACTATTGAAGGAGAGAAATATTAAAGAAATGCACTGTCAGGGATTGCTTACAGCACTGTTATGATGAAAAAATAAGAGCTCTGCTCCCTGTTTCCATTCGGTTCTGCATCCAGACACTTAGCAAAAACACTAAACTCTTTTTCTTCATTTCATTCTTGTTTCTTAATGTGGCCTTCTCTCCAGCCAAAGCCACATCCATGTCTTAGACCTTTACTTGACAACATTTCTAAGATCTGGCCTCTCCTGTCTGCCTGGCGAGTTCATCTTTTGCTGGAGCTATTCTCTATCCCTTACTGCCAACTCCAAATGCTGCCAAGGTATCATCTTTCCAGCCTGTTGTTTGAAGCAACATCATTCCCCCTCCAGCACCCTTCACTTGGAGCCCTAATCTCATGCAGAAGAGCCTTTCCCGGTGCCTGAGGGCCCTACACCCTCTGCTGTGGCAGAGCCTCTTTCCCTGAATGTGGGAAATGGCAGCTTTCCCTCCACCTACTGCTGCCTTGCTGCTTCTGCTTTAATTTTCTGTGTATTCTTGCCATTCTCTCTGCAGTCTCTGAGCAACACCAGGAAAGGCTAACTGAGAGGAAAACCCAGGCAGAAGGAAGCTCTCAGGGAGCAGCAATCAGGGCTGGGGGCATGTAATCAGTGAAAAGAGAGTGGAGAGAAGCCACACTTTCTTCTCTTTCTTTAAGCAAAATGACAGACATACTGAAAGGAAGGCAAGTATTCCCCTACAAACTCTGGGTTACAGTGACAGTGTGGTGCATTAACAGATTACAGCATTTTATTGCAGGGTACTGTTAAACAGCAGGAGACTTTTCAAGCATCAGTGTCAATATCATGTAATCTGCTAAGTAATAAACTATTAAAAGAATATGGGGCACATCACATTTCTTGACTTGCACAGTTTGCTCATTGGCTTTTAGACGTGTCTGCTTTCTAATTTCACTGTCAGAATACATCAAGCCGCTTTTATTCCTTCCTTTCACAAGGCTGGCTTGTTTTTGTTTTTTGTTCAAAAGGCAGCTCCTTTTAAGTGTATGGGTTCATATCCCTCAACAGCCTTCAAACAAATCCAAGTCTATGGGGTTTTTGGTACATCATTGGCCAGCAGAGCTGCCTGCATTGTTTCTTCTTCCTTGTAGCTCTATGCATTGCTTCTCTGGCTTCAGCTGCAGTGAAGCCAAAATCTTTGTTCTCTCATGATTTCCAGGTGCTCTCTCTGCTCTGTGAATGGGCTCCCTATGAAAACATATGTGTCTGCATTTTTTAGCAAGGTTAAAGAAAGGACATTTGGCATTTTAAGACCATCTTGCAGGGCAGACATGAGCAAACTGTTCTTGTTTGAACATGTGATTACTCATTAACATCAAATTAAAGATGAGCTGAGATCCTTCACTTGATCAAGGCCTGAATTTCCTGTTCCGAGCTCTCCTCAGGAGGAGCTGCAACCTGAAGTCTCTGCCAGAGCTCTTCCCTGTTTCACTAGTGGAAGGATTATTACAACTGACAGAGAAAACCATAAGCAAAACTCCTCTCGTAATTAAAAGAACTTGTTTCAAATGTCCCATTTGTCCCACTGTCACATCTTCTTGTTTCCATAACCTTCTGCCCTCTTCAACCACTTGCTTTGCCTATGCTTAAACTTACATATTTCAACAGTGTTTGTTGAAAAGACTGGAGGGAGCCCTTGCTTTTTTTATTCCCCAAGCTAGGACCTTTTATTCCTTCTGCTGCGACAATTCTAAATCAAAAACTAGAACACTAATTTCAGAACAAGATGGTTTTCAAATTTGTTACAACTCAGAAATACATTGCTAAAAGTAAATGTTCTCTACAAAACTGTTAACCTCCAGAAAGCCTTTCTATCCACAAACACAGTGCTAATCCTACTCAGAAATCTGGAAAAGCATGCAAACCAAGTCTTTCTTTTGGAAAATTGTTCTCCTAGAATGCTCTCCTGACTGTTTCATGTTGAAACTTCTTTTTCTGTTGCAGTTGTTATTACCACATCTTGAACAGACCCTGCAAGTGAAAGCCTCGAAGTTGATTATGAAAAAAGTCTTTTAGGAAGCATGTTTGGTCATTTCTACCGGTCCCTCCAAGACTGTTTTCTGCACGAACATAGCCTAACCCGACTCAAGACACCCCACAGGTATTTGTACAAACCAGTGAGTGAACTGCATGGGTAAAGAAAACAAATCTTTCAACATTTATCTGCGCTTTTCCCCAAAGGCTTCGAAAGAGAGAGATTCAGTAGGAGGTAATATATCAAGATGAACAGCATCAGTTAGCAAGGTGTGAGGGCTGCGACTTCCCAAGGAGCTGTGCACATACAGGTGAGAGATTTCATGCCATCTGATGTGGCCACTGCTGGCAGAAATAAAAAATTTCCTTATAATCTTTTCCAACAGCTCAGCAAGACAGAGTTGATCTTATGCTGCTGCTTTTAAAGACAAGCCTGTGAAAGAAAACAATGCAGACACCAGGACAAACCAGTAGAGTGACAATCAACTCTCCAAAAGTGAACATTTATCATCACTGTTGAACAGGTCCACTCTTACCCAGTGCTAGGAAGAGTGAAGGGAGGCATAAAATGATCACGCCTACTGTTGGCTGCCGAGGTCCAGAGGCAGTTTGCCCGTGGGATGCTGTGTGTGTTTGACACATTTTGTGTTCTGCTCTTAGCCTTGTGTCACACTTCACAATGACAAGGCAGGATTCTTTCTCAGCTGGCAGTAGGCACAGAGCTTTGCATCTCCAGCAGGGGTGGTTCCCCAGATTTCAGCACAAGTGCTCTGCTTCCCACTAGGTGTGACCTTGGCCTGTCATTACCAGGAATGGTGTCTCGTGAGAGATCCTGTGGGGCAAGCACCAAAGCACAAAGGCAGTGGCTGACCTATTCTGCAATGTCACTTTGATTTCAAAAGTACTATTAACCTTCCACCTGCAGTTTTTGTTCTGTTAACTTAGAATATTCACACATACCCTTAAAAGCTGTGATGAGCTGATGGCAGTGATTAATTATCTACAGGAGTTCTGTAATAAATGAATATATATGATATCTCATTTATCAGGGAAATAACCACTTCTTTAAACTCCATGATCAATCAAGCAAAAAGACACGGGATTTGTTGACAATGCCAGATGCACTTAAGATGAGAGGGTCTTCATCTGGTAAGGAGACTGTTTTAAAGAAATTATTTACTGAAAACATGACATTTCCAGCTCTGTTCTGTCCCTGTTCCTGCTCTAAATGCATTCAGTAAGCAGCCTGATTATAATTAGCACATCAAACACTGAATTCAAAGGGTAGGATTTTTGCCACAAATGGGGGAATTATTTACTTATTTGCCATTTATATGAAGGCTCTGGTGTCCAGTCAAAGCTTCAGGTTTTGATGGCTTCTCTGATTAGTTGGTAGAGCAGCCTGGAGCCTACAAAGAACCTCTGAGTTCAGACTTGCTAAGACACAGGCCAACCAAATTCACAAGAAGATTTAAATGTTTTCACCCTAAAACTGGACTTGCTGTCCCTGGTGGTTTTGACAGGGGTAATTTTCTTCACAGTGGCTAGTATGGGACTACAATTTGGACTCATGCTGAAAAGAGTTAGATAATATGGAGATGGTTTTGTTATTGCTGAGCAGTGTTTGCACAACGCCAAGGCCTTTTCTGCTTCTGGTACAGACACACTGACAAGAAAGCTCGGGGTGCAGCATGGGAAATTGGGAGGAGACACAGGTGGGACAGCTGACCCCAACTGACCCAAGGGATACTGCAGACCATATGGCATCATGCTCAGTAGATAAGGAGGGGGAAAGAAGAAGGAAGTGAGGGACATTTGGAGTGATGGTGTTTGTCTTCCCAAGTCACTGTTGTGTGTGATGGGGCCCTGCTCTCCTGGGGATGGCTGAACACCTGCCTGCCAATGGGAAGCTGTGAAATAATTCTTTATTTTGGTTTGCTTGTGTGTCTTTGTGTCTTTTGCTTTGTCTATTAAACTATTGTAACCTCAACCCACAAGTTTTCTGAGTTTTACTCTCCTGATTCTCTCCCCAGTCCCTCTGGTGGAGGAGTGAACAACCAGCTGCATGGTACCTATTTGCTGTCCGAAATTAAACCAAGACTCCTTTCAAGATTTGAGTCTTTTGTTACATTCCTTCCTTGATGACTTGGTGAATAGGGTAACATTTGTTTTCTTCTTTTTATTTTATTTAGTGTTGTTTTCAGTGGTACATTTCAAAAGTAAAAATAGCTTTGAAGCACCTGTTCTGAAATACCCTATTTATTTTGTTCTTCCAGGTGTGAACTAAGCAAAGGGAAAGCAAAGGGTTTGTCTTTTGCCAGCTGAGTGAACTCAGGGATTGAGGTTTCATCTGAGTGACTCTTAAAATTTACATTTTATTTTTCTTTGTATCTGTCCATGTTGTATGAAACACCCTGGTCTCATCAGTCCATTCCTCTTCTCTCTCCGTTGTCCACTGATGAAATACAGACAGATGATTTTAAAACAGCAAAGTCCCCAGGAAAAAAAGAAGAAAAGGAGAGTCTGCAGTTTGCTGGGAGATGACTGGTGTGAGGGAGCTGCTATTTGCAAACAGTTTAACTCCTGGCTAATCCAGTGCACCAGGTAAAACCACCTAATGAAGGAAAAGGACTGCTCAGCTATTCTCTGTAGAATACATTATGCTTTGGGGGCTGACAGTCCTTACAGTCCTTACAGAGCCTGTAAACAGCAACAGCCTGTGTGGTAACCTCAGTGTCATCTCCCTTTATCTTGTGCCAGCGTGGTGGGATGCCCTGGTCAGAGCAGCACTGGGGAAGGTTTAACTCCTGCCTTTCTTTCTGACCTTGAAAAGGTTATCTACACCTTCAGCCAATACAGCTCTAAGGTGGAAATTTTTAATTGTACTCAGGGGACTTAATTTTCAGGTGATTTGAGAGAGATGTGGATACCAAACTGCCTTAGCACATACGAAAAAACAGCTCAGATCCATAAGCAGTCGGGTTAAACAGATTCCCATCAGATTGAAATTTGGATATCTGCCCAAGGAGCTATTTTTTCGGAGTCAGTTATTTTGTCTGAGAGTTCATTGTTACAGAGAGCTGTGCTACGGGCTGGCTCAAGCTGCCCAGGTGCTTCACCACCACCAGGTCCCTTTCACCTCTGTTTGTCCTTCCCATGCCATCTGTTCACCCATTGCTCCATTGTCTCCACCTAGACAGGATGTTTGCTAGACCCTCCTCAAGTCAGTGTTGCTTAGTAAAACTAAGCATGGAAAATACAGCTACTTTCATGGTGGGTCAGCGAGATGAACTGGATCAGTGCCATGTGTGATGGATGCCAAGGCAGGTAGAGAAATGAATGGATAGGAGCTGGGATAGGGAGATCTTCCTGTTGGGAAAACCATGGTGAGACCAACTCAGTCACCTCACAGAAGGTTGCCCCTGGACTGCAAACCCCTTTGATGCACTTTCTTCTCAAATGGGCTCATGCTGGGCATTACCCAAAGGACCTTTGGTCAGTCACTCTCAGCTGGGGTCTCCACCTGCACAGTCAGACAGACAGACTCACTTGTAGAGAGGAGGAACAGCTCATGGCAGAACGAAGGAAGGGGCCAAAATGGATGTATGTGTTTTGAAACCTCATTACTCCAGGGCATTTTATGACCGTGTAATTAGCACTAGAGGCTGAGAGGAGTGGCAAAATACATTTATCTCAACAAAGGTGGATAAAACCTGTAATTCTCACCTGAATTATGGTTTTCAAAACCCTCTCTAAGGAGACAGATGTTATGCCAGACCTCACAATTATAGATTTCATTCTTTTTGAAAATAACAAATAGCTAATTAGTTATGGGTACATCTTGCATAACAAACAATTTTATTGCAGGGAGAAGTTTTGATAATAAACAATTTCTTTGCTCTGAGGCTAACCCTTTGCCCCTCTGGGTGCATTTCCAAATGCACAGTGATCACAAATCACAGCTATGGCAGGGGTAAAGTCAGTGCAAAGCTGTCATTTGTTGAGAATATATTGTATATGAGAACCAGGGAGCACCTGCAGAAACTGATGCAGAATTTGATTAAAACAGTAAATGAAGCAGGTCCCTAAAGGGATCAGACAAATTCACAGACAACATGTGAATGCTGCACTCTCTGAGAATCACAGAGGAATGAGGCCTTACCAATATGCAGGGATACCACCTTAAATACACCTAATGAAGGATCTCTATCTTTTTCCCCCACAAACACACACATGCACAAAGTCATGGCTACCAGCAGTTAATGACAGATTTGTTAATTAACAGCATGAGGCAAAGCCAAGGTTGATGTTCTAATAAACAGGTCATTAACTTTGGTAATGACCAATTTGGGAAGATGATTGCTCTTACAAACTGTGTTCCATGGCTTATGAAATGCAGCAGTGCAGCTCTGAAATACATCTGGCAGCCAAGACGTTTAACAGAGCAGTTGGTCTGAAGCACTAGCCGCTCCCTGGGAAGCTATCATCCCCATTTTTCACCAGACACATCATGTCACCAGGAATCAGACTAGATGTATTTCAAGCTACGGCAATTAAAATCCATACAGATGTAAAAATGAAATAAAAAACAGCTTTGAGATAACTGACCATCTTTGCCAAGGTTGTTCAGAAAAGGTACTTGATGTTTGTGACTGCTCTTGTCCTGACTGGCTTTTTGAGACTGCTCCGCTGCCATTTAATTCAGACTTTTCGCTCTATTTTTCTATGAGGCCAAAGGACACACCTGTCCAAGGGACTCGGCTACTCCAAGGAGAGAACTCTTCATCAGTAGCCTGTCACTGTCAGGGATTTGTTTTCTCCCTGCAGAGGTAAGGCAGGGCAGCAATGTGTGAAAGGACTGGGATGAATAGTCAAGTTACCTAAAACAGCCACAGGGGAACGGGTTTGAAACAATAACCTGATTTCCTATGACACAAAAGAACGGAAGGCACCTGCAGTTTCACTGCACTGCAAAGCAAGCCCCAAAAGAGACCTATTTAGAATGTCTCAAGATCAGTGAACTACAAAAATCTTGTGTTTTGAAACAGAAGCAGGATGAGATCATGTTGCAAAAAATTCCTCTGTTGGCAGGACCTGTGCCATTTTTTGGTGTTACTGGAATAAGAATCAGAAGCAAAGGAAGCTGACAGTTATGTGTGTCATGAGCCAGAGGATCCATTAGTAGCACTTTGGGGCCTTTTGGGGGATAATTAAACATCCTAAAGAACACTCACTTAATATTACAGCACTTAGTATTTACTAGAGAGTTGGTAACCGGATACCAGAGGGAAGAAATAAACTCTTTCTATAGTTTATTATCAAGTTATTAGAAAAAATAATTTCAAAGTTTTGTATGTTACCAAGTTTGGTGAATAGGAACGGTAGCATGAGTTAGACCCTTGCAAACAGAAGTAGGATGGAAATGAATGGTGTTAGGGGAGCAGAGTTCACAGAGGATACTTACTTCAGAAAAGACAAAGCACTTGAAAACCTTTTAGGGAATTAGTCCTGACAGTGGCTGAAATTAGCCTGTGGATCTAGGGTCTGGACTTGTGACACAGAGATAAGAGGTACATAGACACATGGCCTTAAAACTTCTGCAGGTGGTAGTGCTGTCTACAGTAAAGCTGGTAAAACATGACATTTAAAAGGCTAAAGAAAACCAAACTTTTCCAAAAGAGATAAAACTGAGCTAAAAGGAAATCTGCCTGTGATACACAGAAGTGGCATTTGCTTGTGGCACGTGCTTTAGACTGAAACTGAAACTACTGTGCTTTACCAGTGGGAATATAGGTTGTGTATTTTTCTTTTGTCATATTGCCCTCTTGCACTTCAGTCTGGCTGTGCAGTACCTTTAAGGTGAAAGCTATTTTGGAAGAGGCTACATATGTAAAATTTAGCAGGACAGGAACAACCCCACCATCAAGCAGGGATCACTCAGTCTCCATGATGGACAGCCATGTAATCATGAGCAATGCTGAGAGCTGTGCCAGAACTCCTCCAGCTCTTGCAGCCTTGCACTGTTATTTGAGTGCACAAGGACTGTTTCCTGCTGAATACTCCTATGGATTCTTCATTCCTGAAAAGGAATGAAAAGACAAATGTAATCGTTTGATTCAGTCTTCTCACAGAAGCTCAACATGAAAAGCTATATTATACTGTAGGCAGCTATATGGATCTGGACTGGAGGACAAAAGTACCCAAGAAGATTGTTAGGATTGCTTTCACACCTGAAGAATCAAACCCCAAAATGCTATATCATTTTAATTAATGAACTTTAAAATACAGACTTCTGACTTTCAAAGAAATCTAACTAATTTTGCACCAAAATTTTCTTACTACTATTTTATTTCTTGAAGTACTTTTAAATGGGCTTTAAATGGCATTTTCTCTTTCTCCAAATATAACATCACTCTGGAAGCAAAAAATATTGATAAATTGACATGCATAAAAACGACGACAGAAGTGTTTTTGTAAACATACCCCTTCTGTAATTTGTGATACAAAAAAACGTGGGAACCAACACAGATGAAGACTAAAGGGACAGAGGCTGACTATATCCATCCATCGATACAGCACTGAAAAGTCATTTTGAGTGCAGATGGGAATTTACCAACAGAAGACAAATGATCCTATAAGGCAGAAGAGAATGTTACTGAAAATAAAAGTTAGAGATGACAAAGCACCTGCTATCACCTGATGTAGCAATCAGAGCCAACACATTCCAATTGTCCGTCCTAAAAAATGGGCTTTATCACTAAAGAAGGTCTCAATTCATTATTTCTTCATTGATGTTATGTCAAATATGTAGGTCACATCATCAGCCTGCTATCTAAGAGTGAGAAAAAACTAGAGAACTCGGTTAAGGACATAGAATGAATAAAATTTACAGGGGTGAGGGAATTATTTTTAAAAGTCACAATCAAGTAGAAATAAAATTCAGCAAGAAGAGAAAAGTGAGCAAACACTCCCTCTTTTTCTTGTTACATTTCTGACTATATAAATGGTCCTAATATTTCAAAGTAACTGGCATGTTTAGGCCTCTTCATCTTTGTGGGCTGAACTTGAGAGACTAATATGTAGGCCAAGCCTTTCTACAGTGCCCCAAACTGAGGCTGAGATAGCTGAAGCTGGATATATTTAGGATAAAATAAGAGATGCAGCATTTAACAGAGAGGTGGCTCTCCCTTGGAGAACACCTGCTGAAGGAGATCGTAGCTTCAACTGCTTTTGAGTGGATGGTGGGGTTTTTTTGACATACAGACCTTTCCATTCTTACAGCCTTTGATTTTGCTCCACGGGAATCCTTTCTTGTCATTGAACCAGGGAAAGACTCACTGTAGAAGTTTAGCATTATCAAGGCCAGACTAGGACCAGAATTTACTTACTCCATAAAAAGCAATGCTGGATGGAATAAGATGCATAGTCCAGTATCTTGCACATCCCACAAAGCTCTTAGTAGTGGCTTATCTCTGTTCATATGGAAATTTATATCGATTTCACTGAGAAGAGATTTAAGACAACACCATGCCCCAGCTCTCATGACTCACACAATATTTGTTGTCTTTCTTAAAACACCGGCTCCTGCACTCACGTGATCACACAGGAATCTCAAATGCAATCAGCACTATGGGCTATGCAGAAAAGCTTGCAAAATCAGTGCACTCAAAGGGAAGGGAAGGCATCAGAAAGAGAAAACCACATGATTTAGGCAGCTTTTAACCCTCAGATGTGCTCTCTCCTTGCAATCACCATTCCTCCAAGTTATATGAAACAGTGCAGGTCAATTTGGCTAGTCAGGGAAGGGAGACAGGTGAACAGAGGCACATTTGCACTGGTACCTGGCACCTGGACTCCATCTGCAACACAAAGAAACCTGCAGCCAAATGAAACAGCAGGGAAAGAGGAGCAGGATTTACACTGGTTTATTTATTTGGAGGGGTAACAAAAAGTGTACTCTAGTTTCCACCCAGACTTGAAAAAGATACATTTGACTCAGAAATTGAGTTGAGGCTCCCGCTAGTAAGCTGTGCAATTCACTCAAAGATATTCTTAGCAAAGATAACAGGGAAGGAGCCAACACTATTAAACACAAGCAGTGAGTGCAGACAACAAACAAAAACACGCCACAAGGTTGCATCCATGCTTCAGAAACAGGATACTAGGACAGTGATTTGCAGCTCTGACAGATGCACAATACAGCATTTGGCTCTGCGATTGTATCTGTGGTCATTTGAAGAAACAATTTGATTGCATCTGGGGGAATTGGGATTTTTAAAAAGGGAATTAATCTTCAAAGGATTCAATGACCTTTGCCAACTTCTGAAAAAGAAAAGAACTCATATGGATTTTTATATTCAATGTGCATTAGTTGCTCATTCTCTCTGAGGTGATTTGCTTTAATTTTTTTCCAGTTTTATTTGCATAAAACACAGTCTGCATGAAAAGACAAGCCAGCAATCTTTGTACATGTTTATACGGGATTTTGCTGTAATATTTTTGGTAGTTTTGATAGGGTTTCTTTCCATATCCGCAATCTCCCATCATTTCTGTTCCAGAGAAACAATTTATTTTCAAACATAGCTGTACACAGCCCTCTCGGACACGACATGTTTCCCAGCCTTCCTCTGCCGTTAAAGCCAAATCGCATTTATATTTAACAGCTTAATTTTCCAAATTGGTTTTATCGGTGACCCTGCTGCCCCGTGAAGGCAGCGCGGGGGGAGCTGCGACCTGAGCCGTGTGCCCAGCTGCATTGCTGACCTGCTGCCTGACACAACAGGGCATCCCTCTGCCTTTTTCTCCTCTGAGCTTTTGCCCATTTAAGATGGTAAATCCCTCAGAGCAGGAGCTACCTTTTGCTGAAGGGCACACGATGGAACTGTTTTGTGCCCGACACAGCAACAAGATGGCCAACAGTGGAGGAAGTTCAAGGCAGAGGTGAGCTAACAAGCCCACAGGAGAAAGGCACAAACTACCTGCAAAGGACGGGCTACAACAAGCATCTTGTCTCTTACACAGCTTGCATGACTCTCTCAGCCTGACTATGCTTTTCTTCTCATACAAGGAACTGTAGTTCATTTTCTGCTCTTTGGCTGTCTGATATCCAGGTTATTTTTCCTTATTACTCTAAGAAGAGTCACCAACTGCACTTTCTTTCCAGTCCTGCAGCTTTCTGTCCCAGCCTAGCTCCAGATATGTTAAGAATATCTCAGGCTTGTGAAATGTTTCTTTGGGGTTTTTTATTTAAATCCAGAAAAGAATAAAGAATTGTGAGGGGAAAAAAAGAATAAATCCAGAGTGTGAAAAAGGGAATTTTTAAAACCTTATCCCACGGCAAACAGGCTGAAGTCTTTTTCTCTCATTACAATGCAGAAAGCTCACATCCTCCTTGAAGAGGTTCAGGATTAAAATACAAATAATTTTTGAGATGGAATTCAAGCAGTAAAGTGTGAAACAGTAGGCCAAATGCTCCTTGGTGAAGCAGCAATGTCAGTAGAATAGTATCTGTGGTTCTGTGTATAGAAATGGAGGGATGGACCCATTGATGAACCAGTCAGTGGCACACAGAAACTACCTTCAATCACACCAATAAGCATGTGCCTACGCTCAAAAGAGATATACCCCAACACACCAATTTAGAGAAGTGCTAATGAGGTCTCAATTTCCAGGTTATGCTTGGATGTCAGTCTTGAATTGACAAAAGCACCGCCATGGAAGGGAAATATTTTAATTTCATGTGTGCCAGAATCCTGTCAGTTTTCAGACATCTCTATTCCTCCTCTCACAAACCCTCTTAAAATTTGTCCCCAGGGAATATTGCTCAACTGCATAGTGCCAACCAGGAACTGGGAAGAACAAACTGACTGAAAAACATGCAGACCTTCAAAGGCAGCAGAAAATTATTCTTGCTGGAAAGGAGACTGTGGCACTAAAAAAAAAATAATGTGGCTTATCTGCGCAGAAGAAGTCATTCTGCCAATCTTTTCTCACCCTGATCAACGGCTAATTGCAGAAGTGCTGACGATCTCTGTGGCAGTGAGCGCTCAAAGATCAATAGCTGGCCTCAGTCTGTCAAGGCAGTTATTCCATGGCAGACTATGGAATTTCTCCTGCCCTTATCCTTCTTCACAGCTGTGGTTTCAGAGCTGCTAGCACCCCTTTGGGGTGAGACAGGAGCAAAGGCTTCTGGCGGCAGGATGAGAATAAAGTGTGTGTAAGACCAAAGGCCAGAGGCAAATTATAGGGGCTTTGCCTGTACACATGCACAGGCAACATGACCCTACTATATTGTGTTCTCAACAAGACAGCTGTAAGCCCTAAACATCTGGGATATATGGGGCATAGGGAAGGACAGAAAGGGGAAACAGGGAGAGAGGCATTCAGGGGGTGTTTGACAGAAGTCAGGATGGACAGACATGGCAGATGAGCTGGTGGGATGGCTACACTAGGACAGACTGCAATAGCATTAATATGGCATGTGATATATGACATATGACATGTAACACATGACAGGGCTGTCTGAAGGAGGGATCTGTGAGCTGGGACTGCTTTCACAGTTTTCACATTAAAGGAGATTGGGCAAAACCAGAATGGTTCACTTTGTTTTGAACAAAATAATCTATCCAATATACTAGACAATTAGAAAGAGTGTTAATGTTGCAAAGGCATCTGGAATTTTCAATGCAAAGAAGTATAACAAACAACTATTCTTTTTGGTGATTTTTTTCCCCCAGAAATTATAAACAAAAGACAAAGGAAATTAACACAGAAAACTTCTGTTTTGTTTGAAAGAAAAGTAGACATTTTGACATGTCTTTTTTCAAAGGCATTCAAAAGTTTTTTCTTCATCACAGAGGCATTCCAAAGCTGACTTGCTTGTCCTTCAGACTGTCCCATCTGCTGATTTAATAGATTTTTAATATATTCTCTACATAATCAATATTTACATTTCAGTAGCAAGTAGCAGCTTCAACAGACACCATAGGCACCATAGTGTTAGAGTGAAAGGGAGCTGTTCCCCTCTAGTCAGATAAGAAAGACAGATTGAGGAAGGGGATATACAAACAGGTAATGGAAATTATTTACACAAGGTGATTTGTCAGATCAGACACAAACCTGGGATTAAAGCTGAAGTCCCTAGCTCTGATGGGAAGCTTTCAGGACTCCAAACACAGCTGCTCAAGACCAAAGCTTTTCTCAAAGTCAAAGCTTTCTCCAAGTCCACCGAGCTCTCAGTCTTTTCTGAACCCAGCCTTAAATTCTTTATTCAGAATGGAAAGGTGGGTACAGTTCAGGTTTAAGTCACTATGCAGTTTTTGGCAGGTCACAAAACTTATCCCTGTCTTTGCCCTCATGGTTATAAATTGCAAACAAAAAAAAAAAAAAAAAAAAAAAAAAAAAAAAAAAAAAAAAAAAAAAAAAAAGAGCGAGATTACAGGAATGCTGGGAGCCCTGAATCCACTGTCGACCCCCATGAGTGGGAAACACATGAGACTGGTGGACTGATATGGACAGAATTGCAATGAACTTCGGACATTCACAGTACCAACAACAGCAGATGGACTATGGTCTATCTTCTTTCATAGTCAACAAAACAAAACCAGCTGCTTTCAGGATGTAATTCACCTAAGCTATTAAGGCAACTAACTTGAGGCAAGATCATCTGAGAATAAACAGCAGGATTGATTAGAAAAGCATTTGCTAGACTGATGTGTGGGTATGGACACGGGTATGTGACTTCACCCCAAAAACATGTTTTATGATGGATTTCTTTATGTGGATAATGCACAGCAATCCACAGGGCATCCTTAGACCTCTGGTGGTCTCTGCCCTTGATGGGGTCATGTAAAGTGGTGCTGAGCTTTCCACCTCTGTTCCATGTTGGCTGCTACTGTAATAAATCCATTGAAGCTCTGTTCGGGTGTGGGAAAGCCAAAGGAAAGGACTTGTGCACTTTTTGCCAGGTGGGAGACAGTTGAGGTCCAAGCCCAGTCGATTGATAGATTGAGCAGAGCCTGGACGCTTGATGGAAACATTGAACCAACATTACTTCTGTCAAGATAAGTTATTAGTTGGTTCAATGGCAACAAAAACTTTAAGACATCATGAATCGATACCTTAGTAATTGTTACATTAATTACTGTCTGTCATCATCTTCTAAAGTCCTTTCTGGAGTTCATATTTTATGAAAGTTATCTAGCTGCCTTGCTGGAAGCCTGTAAGCAATTTTCTTCATTTTTAATTTCACAAATGAGGAAGCAACCCTCCCTTTGAATAAAAGCACTCTTAGAGTTTCCAAGAGATGTTTGTTTTCCACGGGATTTTTTTTTAAGTTTCATGACATGGTGACCTAAAAGATGGGGTGGGAGATAAAGTATCAGGGTCTGATATCTGTAGGTGAAGAAGAAAGAGCCACTGTGCCTTTGTGAATAAAGCAGAGGGCAAACACTCCCAGGGAATATGTTACAGAAAGGGTCAGAGGGCAGGTTGGGCTGTGGCCCAGAGGACCTCCTTCACTGCAACACCCCACCATAGCACTGAAAGGGAAGTGCAGACCAGCATTCAACATCATTATGTCCTAGTCAAGGTCAGATTACTGTGAGGGTTTTGATTAATGCATAAAATGCAATCAAATTAGCTGAGTCGGCACCGGCTCTGATGTTCGTTAAAGAAGCTGCCATGCTCATTAGATGGAAGCAAGCCACCTAAAAGGTCAAAGCTAATTCTGAAAGCCCTGCTAAGACTCGGGGTGGCAAAGCAGGGTGAACCTGGCATGACAAAGAAAGAGACAGGTGCCTCGGCACTCGAGCACTTCTGCTGGACTCTGTCACCACGGTTTTCAATATGCAGCACTCGTCAGTGGCATTTTTCCCACTGCCAGCCCTTAAAGAAGGATTGTGTCCTCACCAGGTGGAGACCTCGGCATCACTGATTTGCTCAAGGATACTTAGGCTATGACTGAGCTCAGACCTAAACCCAGCTAACAGAATATAATTTGAGAAAATATAATTTGAAATGCTTGCAAAAGTAAAAAATCCTCATATTCTGGTTGTCCTTCACTTTAAAGTAAAAACAAGCAGTGTATCAGCAGAGCTCCTTTGTTTTCAGCTTGACTACACATTACACTTAGGCACAGCTGTAATTATGGACAGAGCAGATGAAGAAATTAGTCAAAACTGCTGTAAGTACTAAACTCACACAGACAGGTGGGAAATCATATTTTTCAGGATTTCCATTAAGCATTGATCAGCAGACGCCAGACTTGGAATAATAAACTGTAAGAAACAAACGGATATGGTAAGGTTTTTACTGGAATAAAGGCAAGAAAATTGCTGAATTAATGCTGACCTTTGTAAAATAATAAAGCCACAAAACCATAGAACAAAGATTATAGCAATAATGTTTAACAACCACTGAGAGCACTTCCCCTGTTGTATTTCACAAGATGTATTATGACAATATGGATGAAGAGATTTGCCAGCCAGGCTCTCCATATGTACCTGTGTTACCTGTGTCTGGAAGTGCTAGAAAATGTTGGCGTTTTAGCAAGCATCTGCCATATTCTGATCCAGATGTACCCACTTTTGAGTATTTTGGTCAAAAGGGGCCAGGCACTCCAATCTTTTTTTAAATGTCTAAACATCATGTGAGAAAAGAAATTGGATGTGTATCCTAGGAGAAAAAGGAATAACCCAGGCAATGGAGAGGCAGGTATGCAGGGATTCCTTACTTAAACCGTATTTATCCGGTCTATCTGGTGACAGTTCATTCTATGAAAAAAGTTATGTCAGTTCTGAGTTTATACAGTCAAATTATACTGTTTGAGAGGCACAGATTTAAACAAGAAGTCATTTTGAAGCAGTACATTGAAACACGCCAGTCTAAAAAAACTAGAGCCAGTGTATTCTGAAGTCACCTGTATTTCAAAATGAAGTTTTAAAATGCCATTGAAATGCTTCCCTTTTCCTTTCAGCTTACTGTCAGTCCCCAGTAGAAAACAATATGCAGTCGCATAAACTTCTCCAGCCCTGATATGAAGTTGGGGTAAATCGTTCCCACAAGCTTACTGCAAAGGCAGGAATGTGCTGCAATCCACAGGCTTAAGCCCTAAAACAAATTTGGCTGTGGGAAAATTAACACAAAGCTGAAACCTTCTCTGCCCTTAATAAAATCATTGAGATCAAACTCTTCTCACCGTATCTATTTTAACAAGACAGTAAACAAAGAAATGTAGCTTATTAAATAGAAAAGCTGCCCCTGCTCATTTTTTCAGTTTGCAGTGTCTGAGGAGGACAGGTTTAACATTACAGCTTCCAGTTCTTCATCCACATTTCTACTGCACCTCCACATGAACATTGCAGGGGGAAGGGGATCATCGCCCTCATTTTGCTATTAAAATGCTAATAATCTGGAAGTCTTTTTCTGATTCATCCAGTCCTCCCAAGATTGCTTTGCTTAAATTGGAAACATAGCCGAGTAATGTCACCAGCTGAGCCATCCACAAGAAAACAGCTCTGTGGCTCTAGAAGCCTGTCACTTTACACAGTGACAAGTCACATACCCCTTTTTCCAAAGCAGCTTTGTGTGCATGAATGTACGTGACTGCGTGCATAGATATATTTCATATAAATATATACATATGTATATATGTTTCAGAAAAGAGGCAGTATCAGGAGGAATAAGATTATAGTTTTGTGGGCAAAAATCAGAGTTCTTCCTACCCTTTGTTCACCATAGCAACTCACCCTCTCTCTCACACACACACAGGCAGAGCAAGAGGAAAAAGAAATGCTCCTACATAATTTTCAACCAGGCCTTCTCCAATAACAAAAGCAAAGCTTTTATCTTTTAGATAGGGATAAAATACTATTCTAGCAGTTCATGGCATAGGCACGCATGAACTTGTCAAAACAAGTCCACATTTTCATTCCCCAGCCTAGGAATTTAGCACAGCACTATTAGGAAATGGCTGGGTACTTCCAGCACAAACATTTCTGTGTCTTACAACAGTTGTCCTGCTCACAGCTTCGTGCCTCCTAACTTCCTGGGACACTAAGTAAGTTTCCTACTTACTTAGCACAGCACTACATGTGCATTCATACACGTACAGAGAGACATGTTACTTACCAGTTCATACTTCAGTTTTCCAGCAAAACTAAAACTGAGGCAGAGGGTAACAGGAAAGATTATTATGTTTTACTGACCATTACGTGTTTTGGCAGTACTTACAGAGCCCACACGGCATCATTAGAATCACACTTTGCAAGATGCTGTACAAACACATATAGGATACACATAAGTCAATTATACATTTCCAGTCCTTCTTGAAGACCCCAGAGCCTGAGGATATGAGCAATTCCTGCCAAGGTCATATGAAAAAAATCTGCTGGCATCATCAAGCCCAAATTAAGCAAAAACTGTCTGCGGTTCACAAACAGGTCACTGCAACACAGGGAGGTTAAAGGACCCGCTCCCGGACACGCAAAAAGTTGCTTTCAGAGAGGCTTGAACATAAATCTCCCAAGTCCCCCTTGACGTCTTAAATGCGACCTATTTGCCCTCAGACAGGAACATACATTGCTCTGTCTGCTACTTTTCTTTGTGTCTCTTTTTTCCTTTTTCCAGAGAGAGCACCTCCGTTCTCTGAAATATGCTACTAGTATTACAGAAAAAAATAATGTAACATTCACCCTCAATCAAAGCCTGATGTCAGAGATGTTCTTTTGCAATAGCTACACCTGTAATACTTTGAGTACCTGCAGACAGCTGTAGCTAGGCTATGACTGAAGTTATAACACAACTTCTTCTGTAGAAGGGATCTGATTTGCCATAGTTTTTCCCCAGCTTTAAACTGAGTCTCCACTGACTTCTAGGTAACAACTGAGTGTGCCAGTCTTCAAATAAAGTTATTAAGAAAAGGCACATCTAAATGGCCTTCTTGGACCAAAAAAAAAAAAGAGAGTAATTTGCTTTCCCCCTTGTGTCACCTCCTTCCAGCCATTTTCAGTGTGTACGCCCGGTGGCCCAAGGAGACTTCAGTGGTGAGGATGCAGAGAAGGCGAGGTGACACTGAGCACATCTCATCACTTAAAAAAACCCAGATTTTTCTGCAACAAGGAAGGCTGAGGTTGTGGGAGAGACATAGATCCCTACTTAATGAGCCTCTTGTCACCACAAGAAGAGCACTGGCAGCTCACTGCTGTGCAGCAGGTTACAAGGGTGCTTTGTAGAGCCACTACTGCTAAAGTACTTCCCTATTTTATATTGCCTTCTGTGGGCATCTTTGAGCTGCTGATCTACCTGTTACTTCTCCCTCACACACTAACCATGCCAGCTTGCCAAGCAAGGCAAGTCAATCTTACAGATTGGAGAATATTGCCTTCCTGCTGCTGTCCTAGCACTCAGGAGAGCCAGCATTTGCAGAAAAATGATTGATGACAATAGAAACACATTTTCTTCGGGTTTCAAGGTCACGAGACAAGTCTAGCTGGCATGCAAATAGCTGAAGCCAAAGAAGGACCATTTCTGTTTTGATGCACACACACTAAGTGCTGGTCGCTGCAGCTGCGTGACTATGAGTTCCCAAACTGTGCATGCAGTGGGATCTCAGGCACATCTACCCAAATTGCATTCCCACACTGGCCTGCATATAGACCTTCAGAGAATCAGCTGATGTTCCTCTCCACTAGCTTCACGCTGAATTTTTAGTTTCCTCTCCTAAAAGAGTGCTTAGAATTTTTTCTCCCCACACTCCCCCATCTTTGATTCAACACCATATTAAATTGCCCTGGATGTTACCTCTAGCATTTTTTGAAAATGCATCTGTGCTCAGTAGAAGGCTGAAGGGGATCAGTAAATAAGAGACATTGCCACCGTGCGGGGAAAAGCGCTGCTGTGCTCAATACCCTCGCACGCGTCACTTGTTTGTATGTTGTCATTCACGCTCTTGCTTGTACAACACGGTGATTGAGCATTTCCTCTGAGTAAATGTGTGCATATCCTCTTTACTGAGCCATACACGGATGCACAAGGTCTCCTTGAGGACGTAAATTCATTTTCCTGTCTTTTTAGCAGAGTGGCTGATTTCAGTGTCATTAGCTGATCCACACTGAAACTTCCTTGAGCCATTCATTGAGGCAAATGTCTAGGAAGGTGAAACTAATGTTACTCATTCCCATCTAGGCTGAACCAGTTCATTTACTCAAGTCAGACATATTAAGAGCAGTAGGCTACTTCATAGCCAAGATTTTTAGAAAGAGGTGGCCGAGGGGCACTCAGCAAAATCAGCATTGATTTTTCAGCACTGCTTGGAACACATCCAGATCTCATGGGGCCAGAACAAAATAAATACAGGAAACAGGCCTAAAAATTGTTAAGGGGAATAGTATGTACAGGACTGTCAGTCAAATTTAGTTTCGGCAGGTGAGAGGAAGTGGGTTAGTAAGGAATAAAAGGCTGAAGTAATTAACCTCACTTAACATGGGTTTATGAGGGCAAAAGACCCTGTCAAGTTAATGTAATACTAATTTTGGAAAAGTCCTAAGGTTGCTGCCGCAAAGATTGCATTCTGCTCTGACTTCTGTGTTTGGGACCATGAGGAACTTCAATCACTAAAGTTTGGAAGCAGATGAACAGATTGAGTGGATTTAAAGGGAATTAATTGACAAGTTGTGGTTTTTGGGGAAATGTCCAGCAGACAGGAAGATGCTGCTAGTGGATATGCATACTCACTTGCAATTCTTAGATACCCTGAACACAGGAGCAAAGTTTCAATGAGAAACTTCCTCCTGGTTTTGTCTCCAGCCAAGCTGGAGTGTCATCTTGTGCAACTAAACCTGTCAGCCTGAAACATCCAGCTTGCCTTCTCTGCCAAAGAGGTATGGTAAACTTGAAAACAACTGGAACATCTCCAGGCTGATGCTGTCCCAGCAGACCTCCCTCTGCTATTCATTTCTGACTATTCTTAATAATTTATCTCTATGTCTTGGGTTTGATTAATACTAATTGACTGTCAGAAATGCAGCCCAGTGCCCAGTGCTCTCTATGTCGTCCTTAATGGGAACAGGACGTATGAAAAAAAGTTTGTTTCAATGAGCTCCAGCCTTGCCTCCACCTAAAACGTCAGTCCCTCACAGTCTCAGCTCCATGGGGTGGGCAGGGGGGCTGTAGTCAGGATGCCGGGACCAGAGCACAGCAGCTGTTGCTGTCCTCCATGCACACCTGCAAACTGAATTCATAGTGGGATACAATGTTTGTGTGCCTTCTCAAGCCTCACATTGCTCAGCACCCTCAGTGCTCCCACAGTGACCTGGCCTTTGCCACTACTTAGTTATTTTCCACAGCTGCCATCAATAAACAGTGATGTGAGGTCTCTAAAATGCCCTGAAGGTTCTGCTTTTGGTCAAATTCAACTGGGCTCACTTGAAATTGCTGTATCTATGAAAAATGCTATTTTTTTGCTGCAAACAGCTGGAACAAGTACAATTGAATTTATATAAAGACTGGGTTTGTTTCTGAGCTGATGACTCATGTTCTTGTCTATTTCTGATTAAATATTATCCTTGTAAATGGCATACACATTTTTTCATATTTAATTGTCATGGCTGAAGGGATTTAATCTATGCACCAATTCAATAAAACGTTATCATCGGCCGGCCACAAAAAATGCAATCAGAGTGCCATTGCATGGATGGCTATGAGACATAAACGTGTACTCTTGCTTTCAGGGGAAGGCATTCAAGATGGGAGTTGTTTCACTCAAAGAGAAAGAAGCAACGAAAAAAAAATCAAACTGATGCCGCATTCACAGAGCCAGATGTCTTAGACGCAAACGAAAGTCACAAGCAGTGAAGGAGCATTCCCAGTACACTGTGATATTTAATTGATGCAAGTTTGATGTTCAAAAAATCAGTGGGCAATTCCCACATATACATGTTCACCAACAGGAGGAAAAGCAGCTGGGGTGCTAATGGCATTATCCCAGTCCTTCTGAAGGCAATGAAAGTTATTTTCAGGCCCATCTCTGGGAATTGCCTCATGTCAAGAAACAAAGGTTTTGAGGTGCTCAGGGCTGGATTTTTTGGCTGTTTAATTCACACCAGTTAGGCCAGGTATCCAAAAGAGCTCAGCTCCCGCTAATGTAATTCTGACAGATTTTTTTCAAGCGCCTCTCTATTGGTATGCAACATGTTAAGAGGTGCTGAAGATTTGGCAGCGGTTTGTTGTTGAAGCCTGTTAGTTTTAGAAGCGACAACGTTGCTGATTCCTTGCAGGAAGGGCATTTTCTTCAGCTGTGGCATCTGTTCAAGTCTCTGAGCAGGTTTTGAGCTGACCAGGCTGCTTGTACTGAGGAATCCCACTGCCCTGCTGACTGCCTGGGGGCACATCAGCATATCTGCAACATGGGCTTCGAATGAGTTGCCCACAGCCCATAGAAAAACCTCCCACCACTCATTTCCAGTGTTTGTGGGAACGTCTGCAAGCTGCTGGAAGAAGACAGGCCATTGCCTCTGCATGAAAACAAGTGGGAGTACATTCCTCTCCAAAACATGTAGTGTCCAAATGAGATCAGATTGTTCAGACTCCTGTGTGGAGGGGACCGGGATTTGCAATTGCAATGCATCAGGAGATAATCGTGAGTTAATATAGAGCAATGGTAATGAACAATAAAGGATGCTTTATATAGTTTTATAATCATCATACGGCACCATTATTCCCAAATGCACACATAAATCTGCCAAAGGAGGCAACTCTATGGCACAGACACTTTTATATGTATTTAAAAAATGGGATAAAAGTCATATCAATCCTTGGCAGAGCTAATTTAGCATCACACAACATTTATCATAATACCACTACCATTAAACTAGATCCCCACTGCACCGTCAGCCAGTGGCAGTTTATTGCAGGCTGCAGAAAACTGGCACACTGTCCAGACAGGGGCTTTGCAGGCAAGAATAAAGCACTTCTTGAATGAAGTAGGGAACCCAAAATTTCCCTCTGTGCCATGGAACCTGCTAAAGAAAGCTAATGGAGGTTCAGATGCTACAGAGATTTTCAGTGTGGTCTGCATAAAGTCCTCATAAATGCAGACAACTCTTAAGTAATGCAGCATAAGTTGGGATGCAGCTCCAGGGGCAAAAGGAGATGGTACTGCAAAGAGACTGGTTCCCACCTAGTGAAGTGCTTGTGATACAATCCAGCACAGACAGCAGGACTGCTGATCACACACGCTTGGATTAAGTCAGACCTGAAATGTTTTCGCCAGCCCAAGTTTTCAGAAATTGTAACACCAGTGCTCAATATCAGAAAAATCCTAGAGCTGAGGGCTTGAGTTTCCCAAATTAGGCTGCAGAGTGGTGGTTGAAAATTTACTTACCTACTTCAGAAAACCTGAACTTCCATCTAATCACAGGCTCACCCACAAAGGTCTGAGATATTTAGGCTTTTGCACACCTTAGTATTTTACAATTCTGTGTTTCACATAGGCCACAATATCATCTATATGGAAAGTATTGAACCAATTTTCCCTTGTGCAGGTCTGAAAGTGAAGGTGTGCACAGCATAAATGGTGTGTACTGACACAAAGCCCAGCATCAAACTTTAAACATTGCTGTGGATTTTACCCTTCCAAGTTAACACCCTTCCTGACTGCCAGTGCAATCACAACCATTAATCAACTTTTGCAGGCTCCCAGCTGAACCCTCAATTCTGACTTTCCAGAGAGGTCCCTATTTCTTTTTCAGGATTATTTGCAAACATTGCTGTCTGCTGCTTAAACATACAAAGTACATCTGACTAAATATTTTCACTCCTTGGTTTGTGACCTAAGACAGAAATCTGAGGCTATTTTGAGCAACGCTTTAATAGTTGTATGTATTCAGTGAGCTAAGAAATCTTCAGAAGAGCGACAGAAATGCAGAACTGGGAGAAACCAAGTCCAGCTTTAAAAATGGAAAACAAAAAACAAAGTCCCTGCTAGTATAGCTGCAGGCAATCCAAAAGGCATGTCTGAGCTGCTTCTAATCATATCAGCCCTACTCCCCAGCAGGAGGTGAGGGAGGAAGCGTGACACTAAACTGACAAACATACCTTTTATTTCACATCAGCCAGACAACCATGCTGAGAGACGTGATTCAGGCTTTTCTTAGGGAAACTCACTCTGGCCTATTGGGAGCATCATTTTAGCAACCAATCAGTGTGATCCCAATTAGAGAGAAGTCAAAGCCTGCAACAAGCCCCTCAGCAAGGGTTGGATGCCACACCACAGCCTGCAAACACACCTTCCCCTACCATTACTGTCCCTCCTGGCAATGTATCACACCCCAAAGGCACCTGCCTGCATGTCCTGCTTCACCAAGCAATGTGTCCTGTGCCACGGCACAGGTGGGAAGGATGTGACCTCAGTGTTGCATGGAGCAAAATGAGACTGTGGAGAAGGGTCACAGACCTGTGCACTCCCGAGTCTGCTTATGGTAAGTGGTTATACGCAACTGTCAGTACATCAAAAATAATTTCAATTTAAAACAGACAAATTTGCAGCGGCTCAGCGAGTGAGAGCATGCACGAGCCAAATGGCCCAAGTCCAGATTAAGAAAGACCACATGTTGCATGGAGATGTCTGAGCTACCACGGCACCCTGCAGTTGGAAAGGACACTTTCCAGTAAGAGCCACCTTGCTGCGACTTTTAATCACTGCGTACATTAACCACCTCACTTTTACAAGACAAAAGGGCGCTGCGTAGAGACGGACTAGGTTGACCACTTGATCATTTAATTGCCCTTGTTTAATTATTACAGTTTGAATCACAGAGGTATTGATTTCTCAGAAAGAACCTCCAGACCTTTCACTGGGCTCTACCTCAAAGTGAACTAACAAGTGTTGGGGAATGAAGTCTGCAATATAAATAATTTAAAGCAGTGCATCATCCATGGACTACATTAAAGAAGATTGTAGGTAAAACATAATTATAAGCCATGGCAATATCAGTGAAGAGGACAAGCTGTCAATTTTTGATTTTCCTAGGAGTAAATTTTAGAGGGTTTCTTCACTGGCCCAACTCCAAAATTTTTGCTAAAAATAAAACTCTTAGGATTCTGGGAATGAAAAATGTAAAAAGATGCCATCAAAATTCAAACACGAGTTGAAAAAAAAAAGGAAGCAAAATTAAAATAAGACATCCAAAGACAGAGAAAATTATTCAGAGAAACAAAGATTGCTATGCCAAATGTATGATTTTTCAGTCCATTTCTGTGCACTTGAGATCAGCAGGGTGAGAACATAATAATAAAGGAAACCCAGTACCTTCCAAGTTCATCACTTGCTCAAGAAGCCAAAGTCCAAACAAATTTAGCAGAATGGATGAGAAGGGGCAAGATTTTGAGAACACAGCGGTGAAACGGTAATAAATCCTTTCTTTGTGTAATTTTGTAAAGATTCTTAGTACTATTAAAAATAACTTTATTTCAGCAAAGGACTCAGTGGCAGAATTATTGCATGCCAACCTAAATTACAGCCTGTCAACAGAAGCAAAAGCCTTAAGACAGGAAAAGACGGGTTTGCAACCTGTGGCAGCGGGAAGTAGCCAAGAGGGTTTAATATGGAAACATAGGTGGTGCCCTGCACCCTTCTAGTCAAAATCAGTATCAATGGGCTTGAAAATTAGTGATCTGCACAGAAAGCAGCATAAATGGCAACACTTATCAGCACTGTGGTTTCTAATGAATGCTGCTAACACCATGGATGGCAGGTCTTCAGCACACTTAGTCCAGCAAAGCTTTGCAGCCCTTGAGAGGGATACAATGGGTAGAAGATTGTGCAAGGCCTTGGTACAAGCTAAACATTTTGCTCACAGAGTTATGCGATTTTTGAAAACTACTAACTCAGCAGAGAGGCAGTTCGCTTTTAAGGTGCCAGTTCACCTTAGGGCTAAGCAATATTTGAAAACATTAAATGAATGACAACTGAGAGTGTAAAAATAGGGAGAAACATTTTTGAAAACCAAAAGTTTTTCATTTGTTGGGTTTTTCTGTGCTTTCTCATCTCCACATTTTGAGACAAAAACCTCAGAATTTTTCTGCTTAATGTGTATATTGGAGCATATTTCCTTCAGCAGAACTCATGCTCTGCATAACTGTGTACCATTTGAACTCTTTGGATCTGCAGATCCACAACTGAGGAGCAAGTGATATTTATGCAAAGTCATAGACCCATTTAATGGAAATAGATTTTATGGCTCCCCAAGCTGCCACACAGTTGCGGGGAAAATCACTTTCGCCTTGATCTGAACTAACTCCCCAATGACTTCAAGAAGGAACTAAAAGATCCTTAAACATTTTGTGGGTTAGTGTTTTCCCACCTCTGTCAAACAGGTTCCTGTCAGTTTGGCAGGATGGGAGGCTCAAATACATGTGGAACAGGGAACTGGTATTGATACCTTAGAGCAAATCAGTTCCTCCTGTGTCCGTTACTACAAACCCTGATAATCCAGTGCAGCCCAAAATTTTAGCTCATGTCACAGGGAAAATTATTCAGCTTGAGTTTGGTGTTGCCTTCTCCATCTGCATATAGGACAACCACAGCACTAAGAAGCCATAACAGGCCCAGCAATTAATCCTTATTTTTCTGTTCTGAGCTAGGTATGCAAGGCAAGCAGGTAGGCAGTGAAGAGAAGACATAGTGTCCATGATGGGACAGGATAGGACCTGTTGTCTAAGGAGAATCGTTAGGGGAAGTAGAAAGCAGACCTGTTCTAGAGTTAAGTCTCATACAAACTTTAAATTTTCAATATATACTTCTCTTACTTTAATTCCTGTTGAAAATGATGCATTCAGAGCATTTGGAATAATTGTATCAACATATGCATCATTCCTTATCAGTAGCAACTGCTGTTGCAAAGGTTAAAAAGTCGGGGGGGCTGGTTATTATTGACATTTGAACCACTGTGTATTTTAAAGGGATGTATTTTTCCATAGACATTTGAGTAAGGAGTGAGTGCAAAATACTCTCAACATACCTGTCCATGAGCTGGCACCTTTTAGCTCCCCTTGCTTCAGGCAGCAAGATGTGAACAAGCAATTCAAACAGCTCTCCCACTTGTCTTCCAGTACTTTTTTCCAGGTGTCTAAGCATCTCCCATCATTACAGGTGGGAAATGATTGCATCCGTAATAATTAGAATCAACTTGTTGTTATTATTATTATCAATTGCTATAATCAACACAAATCGGAAGCTTTCCTTCCTGGTGCTCCGCCACGGCTTTGCTAAGAAAATGTGCAACCCACAGCACCTCATGCAGTAACTCAATGACAAACGCAGTCTGTTATGGCCCCTGGCACAATGTTCTACTGCTGACCTGCTCACAGACATGTAACAGGTACTTAGTGCTAAGGCCGAGCAGTGCTTAAAACATTGTTGTTGTTTTAGGTCTCTCCACATCGAACAATTTCAAACAATCCATTTATAACCAATGTGAAAAACTTGGAGATACACAAGGAGCTATGCTTTCGGTTTCATCTTGGTGATATGAAGAGGAAGCTCGTGGCATAAAGGAAATGACCAAGGAAAGTACATTCAGGAAGAATAAAAGTTGCTTGATGCAAAGGTTTAGTTGTATTTGGAGCACGAAGAATAAACTGACAAAGGTGCATTAGGAGAACCATGACAGATATATATGTATACACAGATGTGAGGGGCTGGATATGTTTATTCTTGTATTTATTTGCAATGGTTGTCTTCAATGGAAATAAAAAGACACAGTCCAGTCCGTGGACCTGGAACTGATTTTGCAGAAATTAGATGAAAAGGACTAGAAAACATAAATAGGTACTCATTTAAGACAACAAAACATCCAATGGATAAAGAAGATTCAATATAAGACTCAAAAGGCTGCAAATCCTTAACAGAAGGGTAAAACAATATAAATATGCCTTTTATCTATAATCTAATATGTAATATTGTATTCTATATCTGTGTATTTATAGAGCTGAAATAGAGCCAAATGAGACCCAAACTTCGTTAGGATATTCTATGTAGTAAACCTCAAAAAGCTGGATCCTCAAAGACTCTTAACTGCTCTGTCTTTAGAAATTAAACAGCAAAGGTGAAAAAAATATTTGAGGCCTGCAGCATTCCTCTTGTATCCCTCTCCTTTAGCTCCTGAAAACAAAGGATTTTATTTTATGGGACTTCAGCCACAACAGTAATGAAATGACTAAGACTCTTCCCAAATAATATCTCTCTTCCCCACACTTCTCCCCTGGAAGCTATCCATATCAAAAATAAAGACTCCCAGACAGAGCCATAAGGAAAGCCATTTAAATTTTTTAAATTTGATCTTTTGGCACTTCACTTTCCCCACTCGAATTTCATTCATCCATCCATAATTCTAGGAGTTGTCCACATAATGTGTCTCACCCCGTGTTTGGACCCTGACAGACTGAGGGACATGCCCGAAAGCGAAGCATCAGTGGTGCAGGTGGCCCTTTGTAGGTAGCGATGGCTGTGTCTTGACTGCTAATTTCAATTTTACAGCCTGCAACTGAATCCCAGAACAGTCATGTTTTCTTTTCTCTTTACTAAGAAGGAAAACCACACATGTTACTGCTAGAAGCAAGCCAGGTAGGGCAGAGTGTGCAGCAGGTACCTGGCAGTGAGGCGACTGAGCTATCACACGGGAGACAACTTTTATGCTCTTTCGGAGTGAGTGAGGATTCTGCCAAGCCCTAATGTTCCATACAAAGGAAATGAAATCACTCAACATATTTTACAGCTCAGGGAAAAAATGTTGCTTCATTTTTCCTCAAATGAGGTGTTTAGCACTGTTAGCTGGACATTATTAGATTTATTACCATGTCAAGTCCAAGAGAGCGACCAGTTTAACTCTCAATACAGACAAAACGCTGTTTGGAAGGACGGAGAGGAGTGCACACATTTGAAGTAGGCAGGAATTTTTTTTAAATGCATCAACAACTTCAATAGAGTTGAGCCAGTAAGGCACATTAGGAGAATGCAATTGTCTTGGTAATTCGGAAGGAGACGCTAGATTAGAAAACATCATTCCCATTTAGAAACCTACATATAGTTATGCATAGGAAGGCTAATATACAGAGAAGAGAATAACACTACAGGTCCTGCTTCTTGCCTGAGAGCAAGCAAAATTGTTTGGGACTCGATGCAATTTGGACTTCCACGTGGTGTTTTCAAAGGTTGCTTGGGCTCTATATTTAATAGGATTTAAATCCCCAAGTGCGCTGCATTTCCTTAGCTGTGCTAGAATCGGTTATGTTCTAAATGCTTCAAGTTCAGAGTCCAATACCCATAACTCCAGCTGAGCAGCCCCTTACACCACCATTTCTATGAATTTCACTGTAATCATTCACAGAGTAATATCTAATACCCAAAAGTGTATCCTGCTTCCCTCCTCATCCATCTGAAGGGCAAGGAAAGAAGAAAAAGAGAGTTTACTAGAATCATAGAATCATTAGCGGTAAAAAATACCTCTAATATCATTGAGTCCAACCATAAACTCAGCATCGCCACGGTCACCACTAAACCACAGCCCTAAGTGCTACATCTGCATGTCTTTTAAATATATCCAGAGGTGGTGATTCCACTGCTTCCCTAGGAAGCCTGTTCCAATGCCTGACCACCCTTTCCTTGAAGAAATTTTTCCTACTATCCAATCTAAACTTACCCTGGTCATTTCCTCTCATCTTGTCACTTGTTACCTGGGAGAAGATATCAACCCCTACCTGGCTTCATCCTATTTCCATGTTGTTGTAGAGAGCAATAAGGTCACTCCTTTTCCCCAGGCTAAACAACGCCAGTTCCCTTAGCCAATCCTCATAGGACTTGTGCTCGAAACACTTCACCAGCTCTGCTGCTCTTCTCTGGACACACTCCAGCCTCTCAATGTCTTTCTTGTAGTGAGCAGTCCAGAACTAAACACGGGATTTGAGGTGTGGCCTCAGCAGTGCCACGTACAGGGGGACAATCACTGCCCTGATCCTGCTGGCCACACTGTTTTTGATACAAGCCAGGACAAAATTGGCCATGGATGCATTGCCACCTGGGCACACTGCTCGCTCATGTTCAGATGGCAGTCGACTGCCACCTTCATGACCTTTTCTGCCAGGCAGTTTTCCGGCCACTCTTTCCTTAGTCTGTAGCAATGTCTGGGGTTGTTGTGACCCAAGTGCAGGGTGCAGCACTTTGCCTTGTTGAACCTCATCCAACTGGTCTCAGCCCATGGATCCAGCCTGTCCAGATCCCTCTGCAGAGCCTTCCAGGAGATTAACACCCCCAACCAACCTGGTGTTGTCTGCGAACTGACTGGGGTGCACTCAGACCCCTCGTCCCAATCATTGATAAAGATTTTAAACAGGGCTGACCCCAATACTGAGCCCTGGGGAACCCCACTAGTGATTATCTGCCAGCTGGATGCAAATCCATTCACCAACACCCTCTGTGCCCAGCCACCCAGCCAGTTTTTTCACCCATTGAACAATGCACCTGACCAAGCCATGAGCATCCAGTTTCTCCAGGAGAATACTCTGGGAAACAGTGTCAAAGGCTTTACTGAAGTCTAGGCAGACAACATTCACAGCTTTTCCCTCCTCCACTAAATGGTTAACCTTGCCATAGAAGCAGATCAGGTTGGTCAAGCAGGACCTGCCTTTTCTAAGTTCATGCTGTCTGGCCCCCGGTATTCCTGTACATGCTGTGTAATGGCACTCAAGATGATCTTCTCCATAATACCAATTTATAATGTAATATCTCTTGAGTGAAGTTAAGTAAAGTGTCCCATAATACACTTTTAATATCCCTTATAGCATCAGCGAGTGCTGTGTCAAGTCCCTCTATTACCATGGTAACACTGGGATACAGTAAGGGACGATGCTGTATAAAAAAAATGAAACAACAAGCTGTAGCTGAAGATTAGAATGTGGAGGGGCTGATTTAATGCTTAAGGGCACAAAAGGAAAAGTTGCTGTACTACTGGGCAAGCAGGAGCGAAGGAGCCAAAATAACCCAGACCAGACAGCACAAAGGACAGCCTCAATCCCATTTACCCAGTGGAACTGAAAGACAGTTTCTGCCTTAAGAACCAATAATCAGCAGCAAAAGTCTCCAGTGCTTTACAGCCCAGTGATACAAAACCCACAGCAGCTCTTGTGCTAATGCAGAGCATCAATGCGCTCTGCGCTTACTGGGCTAATATTTATTTGTGCATAAATAGATGCCAGGTCTGAAATGCTTATGGTGTGGCATTTAATTCAAGAAGCAACGGGAATGACCCTGCTTTTATGAACGGCTGTAAAATCACGCTGTTGCGGGACTCAGGTGCTTCACATCCCCTGAAGTGTTTTGCAAAAGGCTCAGAGAGCAGATGCTGGGCTGCTAACCAACCCAAAAAGCAAACAATACCGAGCATGCGGAGGGGGCAAGCAGGACTAATGAAACCCTATAAATGTGCTTGACGGTTTCCACAGGCAGGGCATCCTTCTGAGTAACAGATAATTCGCCTTTTACCAGCTCCTATTGCCTAAAGATCAGTCTCTTGGTTGTTTTCTGCAAAACCTACATAAACCAAAGTATTTTCAAACAGGAAACCAGATGTGATAGGGCCTGCCCCCGCCTGTGACAGGGACACAGGGCTTAATTATGATTGATGGCATATCACTCTTCATAAAACACCCCTTTGCCATATCAGGTGTTTTCACTGTCATTTATGGAGGGATGCTGGAGATGCCAGCAAACAATGTCTGGGGTCAACGAGAAACGGGCAGCAGTATGAAATAGCCAATTAAGTTTCCCCTGCCTGCCAGGAGGAGGAAATAGAAATACACATTAAGCAAAAGCCACAGACTGATATTTTTTGTTGTGTTTTCATGATGTCTGTGGTCCCACAGCGCTGCTCATATTGAGGAAGACCAAGATGAGGAGGTGGCTGCCAGGTTAACGTGTGGCTCATCATGGATGAAGTTCAGAGGGGGACACAGAGCCACGTGCTTGCTGTGGGCTGCTGAGGGACACATGACCACAACCACTGCTGTAAAACCAGCAGCATTTCAGACGTGACTTTGCCACACAATTAACATTGCTTCTCTAGGGGCTGCATGCTACTGAACATCTGCTTCCTAATGCATCTTTGTAAGAGAAAATTCTAGGAAGTTCAAGTATATGGGAATTAGTGTGAAAACACACTTGGGCCCTCGGGAATTTTGTCACTTCTATCCAGTATTGGATATGTGTGGCATGCGCACACACATACAGAGAAACACAGATACCTTGTGCTCAAGTGTTGGCTGGTTTGAGGTGGAAGAAAGGCCTGGACTTAGTATTTCACAAAACAAAGAAAACAAGATGCAAGCCTCTCATGCTTAAAATATGCTCACTGCCTCATGGTGTGCTTTACCTGTATTCTTTTGAATATTAATCCCTTCTACAGCAGCTTTCATACAAGACACATCTAAGACACTGACATGAGCTTGTGCTGCTGTGCTGCAACCTGGTAAAAATATGAGCAAGAAGTGAGCTGGAGAGCCAGGGAGGAAGGACGAGGCACTGTTCTCTGCTTTAACTATTCATGGTTGTGTAGCACTTCTGAATTGGGTATGACTTTGCATATGACAGCCGTAGCCATCGTCTTCTGTGCGTAACAAATATGGATCAATGTTAAATGAACTATTGTCCTGCACTTTATCTATTTTATGAGTTAGACCAACTTATTGTATTTTAATGAAAAATCAAGATAATAAAGCTCATAAATTCATAAAGGCAATAGGATCTGCAGAGCCTTGTATTGAACGATCTGGGTAATTTCATGTGTGGGGTTATTTATCCTCCTGTTCAAGTAATCTTTTTTTTTCTTTCTCCTATTTAAACTAATCAGAGCCATTTCAGGGAAGGAACAAGGTAAAAAGGAGGAGTCCTAAATCAGTTTGTCTGGGGTTCTGTGCTCAGTGCCAGGACACAAGCAGCTATCAGACAGTCCAGAAAGCTTTTGCACACTATTTTGAAGTTTTTTGCCTGCTATTAAGGATAAACAGAGCACAGCTGGAGAACACCTTTCGCTGTCTCCTACATGTCCTCGACTTGAATTAACCAGCTCACCGTAGGAAATTCCATGTCCAGCAGTATGTGTGCGCGGAGCTGCTAAGGAGGCGGATTTGGGAGTGTCAGATTTGAATGGCACGTGCATTTGCACATGCACAGGGTCCTCAGAGGAGGCAGATCCTCAGAGTGTTTACCCAGATGAGAAGGGGCCTCTGGGGAGTGCCTGATGCCTCTGCTTCAGGGAAACAGTGTGGTGCTGGATGGGTCCAGGGAAAGCAGAGGGGATAGGGGGGATTACAAAAAATGTCATCCTGTCTTCCAGCTAGACTCATGCACCACAGCACTCAAAAAAGTGTGCAGGTGGAGATGCAGCTGCCAACATGTGGCATCTTCTCACCTACCCTGGGAGTGCACAAGCATCTTTATTTGGATATTTATTCAGAAATTCAGATGTTGGCTTGGCCTCCTGAAACTCAATGAATAAAGAGTAAAGCTCATGTCAGAATCTTGGAATCATAGAGGTTGGAAAAGGTCCCTAAGATCATGGAGTCCAGTTGTTACCAAGCAGCAAATGTTCAGCCAAGTCCAACCAATACCTGTCTCAAAGTGTGGCTTGTCCAACTAAGTTTTCGAGACTTTTTATCCTAAGCTTGCAGCTCTGATATTTCTTCCCAGAGAAACAATCAGTTTTGAAACAAGACATCATTTTTACCAGGTCATCTGTCTGCGTGTGTGTGCATGTCTGTGTGTGTGCAAAAATAAACAACTTCCACGTTAGTTGCAGAGAAGTGAACAAATGAATTACCCGCTGTTTTCAGCCAGTCATGAATAATTCAAATTCCCCTGTGTCGGTGGATCTAATTAGTAATCATCCAAACTATTCTTAAATTATCTAGTTTTGAGTTACTTGCATAGCAACGACATTCATTTCCGATAGTATTATTAATCCATTTGCCAGTGTGAGATTGCCAGGGCAGAGGCAGTGGGAAGCCATACCATCAGTTAATGTTATTAATGTTTCTTTAACAATTAACCTATCCGGTGTTCAGGGACAAACAGCATATGTCATGTAGAGATATTTTTAAAGCTCTGTGGATATGTGCCATACGTCCTGCTGATTCGGCCACCTTGAAACACAAGGAGCTGTCATTAGCGAAGGCTTGACCCTGAACGTGCAAACTGCATAGGAGCCAAGAGAAAATATGAAATAATAGAGTTACCAAGGTATCTTAGAAATAGCTAAGGTGTGAATCACTCCAAAAAGTGACTTTGCAAACGCAAGGCTCATTGGAGTGCTTTTCACTGTTTCCCACTTAAGTAATAAAGATCTGTAATTTGTTTTCTGTGTTGCTAATTTAAAGATTCCCAAATGCAACCTATCTCTGAAGCCCACACAAGAGGTCCTTTCCTACTGTGCCTATCCTGTGAGTCTGCAATCAGTTCTTTTGAAAAGGAAAATGGCAGTTTAGTGTACCTCAAAAGATGGGACAGCTGAGAGTGGTCAGGAAGCTGTATGTTTTTATTTAGTATAATTCAGTATATAATGAGAGTATCATGAGCTTTCCCTGTCCATCAGGTATTCATAGTAAAACACCTGCTCCAAGATTGATCTGTAACTGTGCAAGGTCAGGGTGAGACCCTTGTTTAAGGCAAATAATCCCACAACTATTGCTGTGGGAGTTTCACATCTTACTTAGAAACATCTGGCACTGGTGCTTCTCACAGATGGGACACTGGGTTAGAGGAAGCTTAGATCACATGAAAACATGTTCCCAAACTTGATTATTTTTAAAGGGCCCTTTAAAGTTACTGATCCAACATTCCCTTCCCTACCGGAGAAGCAGTGCCAGCTTGCAAAAAGGTAACAGTTTGTCCCAAATGGGTCCCTGGGTATCTCATTGTCTCAGCCCAATTCCCTGGATAAACCAATTAAATAGCAGGAGGGTTGTGCTCGGGGCAGCTCTCAGCCCTACCTCTGTCCAGGGTGCAGCACAGCCGCCTAAGGGAAGCCACTCTGACATGCTGGCTACAAACAGAACCAAATCACTCCTACACATTTAATACTTTCTACAAAATGTTAAAGGGAGTTAGCTCATTTTGAAACAAAATCTTGCTTTCTCAGTCACTTTGGGGGCTTCACTGGAAACTGATATTTGCAAGCATACTACATAAAATACTTTTAAAACCACTAAAACCTAATATTCAAAAGACAAAGGAGAATTGAATTCCTACCAGCCCAGGAAAATCAAAGAGACCTGTCATTATTTAGAATTGTTTTCTGATTAGCGCAATATGTTGTGCTAGAGCTGGCCATGTGGAAAAGTTCTGGATGATAAAATAGCATGGGAGAGAGCACAACACATTTTTATTAAATAAAAAAGTAAATACATTGATGCCACCAAAGGAAAAGAATAAAGTTGTAAACATATTTCCCAGACTTCAGCTAACAGCAGGAGTTTACAGTTTTTCTGCAGTGGCCAAGTATAATAAAATTGATCTGTTGACTATACAGATCCATAAAATAGTTTACGCAGAGTTATAGTTATTGCCAGTTGGATCAGAAACAAAATTCTTCTGAAGGAAAGTGGCCTTATAAGCATCCTTTTTCCATTACACATCATGGCAACTGCAGTGTAAATGAGGTCCAGGTTTCCTCAGAATTCAGCGCTTTGGGTCATTCTGCATTTAAACAGCACTCAAGGACCAAGTACAGGATGGGTGAGCTGAAAAGGACTGAAAAATCCCTAGACATTCTTCTCACAGTAAATGCAGATTGCAGACCTTTAGTGGGCATTGCACTTGCCCTGGCAGAGGAAACTGGTTTGTAGAGCACTTTGAAGACGAGTATAATTATTTTTTTTTGTCAGACGGGGCAATGCTAGATGCTATCTCCTAACCCCAGGAAGACAAAAGGGCAGAGAACTGCAGGTGGAAACACCTTAAGCCACCATTAACACCAGTGTCCAAAACTAGCAGTGATGTTCAGCCTCTAAGTCTCTTTGTCCTCAGTCTGAACCAATTGTTCTCTTCAGAACAGTGTCCTTTAGACAAACCAGACCAGGCTGTCAGCATTGTTCCTTCCTGTCATCAGTTCAGGTCTACTATTTGGGACAAATTAAATCCTAAAGAGAAATCTTTAAATGTTCTCACTTAAAAAATTCATTAACATCCAAACTTTGATGATATAGAGTTCATAATCTTGATCCAGGAATCTGGATCTGCAGATGGAAACCCAAGTGAGTGGGGAATCAAGGAGCTTTTCTTATAAAATCTGGGTAAAAGGGCTGCATGCTGGGCACAGAAAAGGACGGCTACCTTCTCTCAGGACTACAAATCCATCCCTATGACGGATCCTATCTCCATTGCAAATGTAAGGCTAAAAGACCTGCAGAAGGCAAATGCAGAACATGAAACTGAACCCAAAGCTCCAAAATGCCTGTTTAATGCCCTAACCACTGGAGTAGCCAATACATTATTGCACGCCTCTTTTTGCCAGCATTAGTCTCAGTGTGTCTAAAGAAAATCAGTGCATAAAATATGCAAAAACATAATTCATTATTTCACAACGCAGTGAACACAAAATCCTCCCCAACGCACCAGCATTTAGTTTGAAATATGCCAAGGTTAATAGCTATAATGTAAAATCGTTATCTGCAGCAGAGTATTAATTAGAGGCCTCATGCACAATGCATTAACAATTTGCATGCAAAGAGCGCTGCAGTGGTTCTCCGCAGGAGGCTGGGAGCACGTCATGGCCCTCGGAGAGCTGGAAGGCTTCAGGGAAAGCCTCACACTGAGCTGTCTTGAAGCCCAAAGCAGGGCTCTAGGACAGTGCCAGACACTCCTCTCCTGCCCTGTGCAGTTTTTCGGGTCCTCGCTGCATTTCTGGTCAGACAAAATTCATTCATTTGCACTCTTGGTGCAGGGGAGCTCTGCAGGCACTGGGGGTGTATCTCAGCACCAGCCACCACAGGCAGCTTTCTTCCAAATTGTGCCAGGCACCTTCCAAAGCTCCCTGACACGAAACCGTTCTGACTTGCGAGTGCTGTACATTTTTTGGAAGAATGTTATTTTGATGCAGAAAAGGTCTGATTTGTTTAACACTACTATTAACAGTCAGCCAGTCCTCAAGCCCCTCAGGCCGGTAATTCAGCAGAAACCACTTCCACAAGTCTGAGAGAAAGACAAAACCCAAAATTCCTACCATTTTTGTGAATTTTATAACTTTGGAGGGCCTCACTCTCCCATGCACAACACTTGAATACTCAGTCTTGCAGGACACCTCTAGGACAAAGCATCAAAACTCACTGGGGCCATTAAACTTGTTCAGCTGCAGGAAAGGAGCACATTCCTGCTTGCAAATATTCACAGAGAGTGCATGGATCTCTGTCCTTCTCTTTCGTATACTGATTAACCGTAGTGCCAGATCTTTTTTTTCTCATCTGTATCTTTTCCACTGTTTTTGTGTAGAGGTTACCGGTTTGGTTTTTGGAGGCTGTTTTCCTTCAAAAGTCAACATAATGAGAAATATTTTTCCAAACAGCTGTTTTCCACATCCGAAATAGCAAATATGGTTCTAAGCAACCACAACACACAATCAGATGTATCAAGCAGTGTGCATAGATTTTTACAAAGTCTTGGTGAGATCACAAAACCACAAGTAAAGATGCTTGATGGGACTTTGTGAGCCATCATGCACATCCTTTCCCCCTAAGGCAAGCTGATCTTGATTCAAATGGCTGATACAGACCCTCATGCAGAAGAACACACACACCCCTACAGAAGACCTTTAAGTTCATGGACTTTCCATCAGACTGGCAAAGAAACCTGGGAAAGGTGCTTCTTCAGAAGGAAAAAAAAAAAACGTCCTTACTTTTCATCTCTGGAGAAGAAATCAAGATTCCTTATCTCAGACAGCTTTCATCTGAAACGAAGAAGGTGCTGTCCTAGCAGTTTGCACATATTCTTTGCTATCTTCCAGCTAAAATACTACAGCTGGGACAGACTCATGATTTGGCTGTGGTGTGTCTGAGTCTCTTATTCATGTGATGTGTCACCAGGCCAGTGGTTAAGATATCAGTCTTTTTACAAAGACTGTTATCTTGCTGCTGAACTCCAGATATGGCTGGGTGACTTGCAGATTTCTGGGTACAGTCCACGACACAAAGTTCCTCTAGAAAATTCCTGCTCTAATCAGGCCTGGATTTGATACAATGAGGACAAAGGCATTTTCTTCTGGCATTTTTAGGCTAACTTGTGAGAGAGCTCACTCATGCTACAACATGTGCCAGGATGTTTGCATTTGGTGCTGGCAAAGTTGAATGACTCTAAGGTTTCCACAATGCCAGCAGTGAGCTTTCCATGAGTTTTAAGACAGATCTTGATAGCCATATAAACAGGATTGTGCAACAGGGTTGTAAGCAGTCAGGAGAGATAAATCGTGACCACCCCTCAGCCCTATTCCCCAAGTGGATCAAATTTTTATCAGAGCACTAGGAAGATAACACCAAATGTCAGGTGTATTCTGCTCCTACCAGGTGCTAAAAGACATTTAATCAAATGCTTTCCGCCGCCTTTTATTCTTCACTAAAGCTCCCTCTTGGGCTCCTTTTGGAGCTCCTTTTCCTCCCCAGCCAAAACCTGCAAGACAGCAAATATTAGTGAGGCTTCAGCCAGGGCTCAGATGGCTGTGGGCGGTCCTCAACCTAGGAGGACTGATTACAAAGTAGGAAAAATAAATCTCTGCATGTAGATGCTGTCTAGCCCCTCACCTGCTAAGTGATGCGTCTTCAGGAACCGCTTTGGATTTTTAAGAATTTGTTTTATTTTTCTTCAAATAAAAAACATGTAGATGTTCTGTATTTCAAGTTACTCCCATTCACTTTTTTTTCTCTTTTTTTTTCTCTCGTT